>CAUYPK010069362.1:0-32208 GCA_963574355.1 Loris lydekkerianus | reverse complement strand
TCATGGGGATACAAACATCAATGGTTTGGTCCCTGTCTTAGGTTGACTGAATGCAGAGTGATCTTACCCGTCTTTGGGTACTATGAATGTAATCCACCATGCAGCCTCTCCTTATCCTGTCTTAGGTTGTCCCCGCTTTGGGAGTCTTACCCATCATTGGTGCTATGGAGGGCGGTGAAGAATAATAGTTAGATTCTTGGTTAATGAGCCGGTGATATTGGACCTTGACCTGATTTAACTGCCTCTAACCTTTTTTGAGGGATACAGGGCCCAAAGGTGAAGGGTAAAAAGGGTAGCAGGGGAAGAAGGTAGGGTGAAAAACCCTGTAGGCCCGTCCACAGGGGATTTTCTAGAATTTCTTTTTAAATCTTTAATCCAGTGAGAGTCTATCTTAGTTAATGGTGAAAGGTGAAATCTTGTTCTTCAAATTATCCAACAGCTGCGTGTCTAACACTGGTTCATGCTACTCAATGCTGACTCTACTGTCTGGATGAGAAAACTGTTTTTCTCTGCCTGAATGGCAACAAATCCAGTCTTAAAACATAAAGATTTTCTTCCATGTCCAAATATCATTCATAGAGAGAAAGATGAGTGCCATAAAAGAAAATGGACAAATTCTGAAGGAAAATTAAAAGATGAACAAATCCCATTTAGTTATAAGAAACAAGAAAGTCCTGGAATATTTCTTAAACATCTGTTCTCTTTTTCCATTCTGTCTTTCTGAATATGAGTTTTCTTCTTCTTAGAATGAGAGTTTTAGATTATATAATTTTGTGTGTCCCATGGAGCACCTACATTTTGTGCTCACAGCAGAGGCCCCTAATTGGCACAATTTCCAAAACTAGTAAGTCAAAACTATTCCCCACAATCTCTTATATACAATCTACTGTTTTCTGAAAAATAGTTACTAAATTATAATATATTTTCATCTTATCTATTCCTTAGTAATAATACCACCTCCATCCCAACAAAGTTGATAAGGAAGTACTTAACCTTACATTTGAGATCTTTGTGCACAATAGCAAAAACAAACCTTACTCAAAATGAAAAATATGTGTATGTATATATATACCATTCTGAAAACATTAGCAGAACAAAAGACAAGTTAAATTCAAACAAATCCAACATTTGCTACTTAACATAGTACTGTGATTTGTAAGTCTCTGTATATGGCAATAAATCCTCTAACCCACTCTAAGGTTTTGTAATTTCACCCAAATGCTCTGCATTTCCTTCAAATATCACTCAGATAATTGTTCTAATTTGTTAGGTACCTAAAATCCTTCTGTGTTTATATTTTATTGCACTTTATACATTTCAAATAACTTTCAAATATTGTCTTATCAAGCAAAACAATGTAGGATTTTTTAGTGAATAATGCAACTGAGCTCTTAGAATCCAAGTTAACCAGCCTCTATTTCCAGAGCAAGCAGGTCAATGGCAAATCAAGAGGGAAACCGTGACACCTCACCCTGAAACCAGTTTCTTTCTACTACTACCTAATATGGGGCAGGGGGAATTTTTTATAATTGTATGGCTCTGCCTCTATTTTTAGAGACCACACCACTTAACATTTTTATTCTTATAATATTCAAATATCATAGAAAAAAACAGAAATATTTGGTGCCAGCTCAGCCACATTGCTACTCATCTCTCTATCTGTTGGAGACCTGGACAAGACAACAGCTGCAATCAAATTTGTTTTGCCTTACATGCTCAGACCTACTGGCACACAAACCCATTTACCAGCTGGTGCCTGATCTTGCTGAATAGACATTGTTGGGGTAGGGTAAGACACCTGTCGTTATGTAATGCAGTTGTGAATCTCAGTGTCCCTTATGACATACAAGTTAATAACAGTGCTAGAAGATATATAAGATTCACCATTGAAAAAAGTAGTTAACTTTCAGTTTGTAGAGATAGGACCTGGCTTCTTGTCAGATAGACCAAGGCACAAAATCCCACATTTGGCACTTCTCTTGTGTGTAAAGTTCAAACAAAGCTGCTTCACCAGCTTCTGGGTCCTTTCTCTGATGGCAAGAGTAGCCACCTTGCAGACACACTCTCAGGACGAAGTGAATGCTTAAGAAAGGATTTGGTATGCTTTTTGTACTTTCATTCATCCAACCTCAGTTCTGAGTCTAGTGCAATTTCCAGAACAGAAGTTTCTGGAGTCACTTAGTATCAATTTCCAACCTTAGTATCCGAAGGACTGGAAAGTGTTATTCTGTGTTAACTCTAGAAAGGAGAACAGAGACACACATTTCAGAAGTTGCAGGAAAATAAATTTTAGTTCAAAATGAGAAGCAGTTTTCCAACACCCAGAGCATTTAAGAGACGGAAATAATGGGAGTCACATACCACATCACAGACTCCTGGGACTGGGCTGAGTCCCCACTCCTATGAATCTTATAACAAGAAGCCCTCTTTCCCTCTATATTAAAAATAATTCAGAGAATATATCATGGAAGTTAGTAAGCATGAAATGGAATGAAATCTGCAACTAGCCATCTAGAAAGAAATAGGTGCTAAGTCTCTGAGGAAGTGTGAAGTGTGTATCCCTTACTAGGCTTGACTGCTTGAAGAAGGGAAAATAACTCCATGACATTTATTTCACATGCAACATTTCTGACATGTAATACACTTGACCTGCATTTGTTTGTTCAGAGTGCCATAACAAAGTACCCCAAACTAAATAGCATAAATAAGAACATTTATTATCTCACAGTTTTGTGAGCTAGAAGTCCAAGATCTGGGTGTCCTCAGGGCTGATTCCTTCTGAGAATTGTGAGAGAAAATTTGTGCCTTGTCCTGTGGAAACATCGGTCTCTTTCTTCTTCAAATGGTCTTTGGCCAGCATGCACATCTGTTTATCTAAATTTCCCTTTGAATAAGGACACTAGTCATATCACTGTAGGGCCCCCATGAATGACTTCCACTAAACTAATTACACATGCAATGACTCCATTGCCAAATAAGGCCACATTCTCAGGTGATAGGAGTTAGGATTTTAACATGTGAATTTGGAGTGGGAGGGAACTAAGTTCATCCCATAACAAGATCTTATATACAGTAAAGTGTCCAATAATGTCTTCTGCATGAAGACAGCTACAGAGTGATGAGACCTCAGCTTTAGAAATGCATGGATGAAACAAGCTTTCTCTCCCAGGTCTGGGTCCTAGCTATAATTCGGGTTTCCCTATATCCAGAGATACCAAGTAGTCTTGCCTATTTGCCTCCTTCTCCAGGGTTTTATGGCTCTGTGCACAGGCAGGGGAAAAAAGCTGAAGAGAGAAGACCCTAGAATAATAAATAACTGTTTGCAGAACTTAAATCTCTTTGCTTGCTAAAACACTCTTATTAATGGCTACTAACAAGCTACAAAAAGCAAACTAATTAGAAAAAAATAGTTAATAACTATTGAGCATTTATATGTCAGATACTATACTAAGTGCTTTATGTAATTAAAAGGAAAGCATCTCACAGCAACAGACATATTACCAGTTAGTCATTGCATCAAGGAGGAACCAGGGCCTAAACAGATCATGTAACTTGATCAAGGTCACACTGCTTGTAACGTGTCTCAAGATTCATGTGATCTCATTTCCTCAAAGGCCTCACCTCATATGTCTTATAATATACTGACTCTTACTTTTTTTCACAATAAAATTTAAATAGAATAATTTGCTTATGTGGTCAGGCTGAAAATGGAGGATGGTGTGGATTATTTTTTAGTAGCCATGCATAAAATCAATATATTTTTAAGAATGAGAACATGAGGGAAGCAGAGAGAGAATTGGTAAAAGGAAGGGGGAAGTCTTATTAATTTATGCTTTAGGAAGTAAGAGGTAGGTGGATGGTTATTTATAACCCATATTCTTCAAATTAACATGTGGCTATTATAACTATTTAGTAATACATGGCAGGGGAATGATTCAGAAAACTCTATTTCCTAGAAAGACACCTGGCCCTCTCTTCTGTGCTGGTGGGAGGAAGAGCACCAGATGTGCTGGGCTTTGCATAACCTAGCATTGTTCTGTAGGTCTTCACCGCAGTCCCTGAAAAACAAAAGTATTTTACATGAATTAATTAAGTGAATGTGGAATTGAAGATACATTTTGGATCTCTAGATTAGTGCTGTGACAGTGAACAGAAGTGCAAAGTACCCTGGGGTGGTTCTTTGTGGACTCAATAATTCATTCTATTTCTGAAACTCAGAATACACCGTTGTGAACTTGATTCATTCAACCAAGGAAGAGAGTCTAGAAATCCAGCCATCTTCCTTTCTAAGGCAGAGAGATGTCCATTTTCAGGTGACGTGGTATTCTTAAAGTTGATATATGTTGAAATTAGTCTGTAAATACTCTCCAGTATTAGCCTGAAGATTGCCTACTCTGTTACTCTGGTTTTCCTTTTGGAAAATGACATGTAGAAGATTCTAAAGTAATCCCTATGTTCATTCTCACAGTTCCATCCATTTGTTGGACATTTTCTGAACATGTGATCCTTGAAAATTTCACATGTTAATCAATGCAAAATGTATTTGTCATTACAATAAAACTACTAGATAAACAGCATCCACCCACATTACAGAGGGATCCATAGGAAAGTAACTGGGGAAAAAAATGTCAAGTTTCTTAGTAGAAGCTGAAAGCATTTAAACAAAAGCTTTATGGTTAATTCATTCTGTTGTTCAATATATATCTTTAGACCATACTAGTGATGAAGAAAGAAGAATTACTAATGCAGAGAAGGCCCATGTTTCATGGAACTTACAATACATTAAGGAAATAGAATATGAACATATTTTTGTACAAAGACTATATGATTATAATTGCAATAAATTTATTGTAAAATGAGAATGCATGAAAGAGAAAAGCCTAACCTGATCTGAGTGTTACAAGAAGCAACACTGTGGAAATGATATTTAGAACAAGACATCATAGATGAGTAAGAGTTAGCTGGAAAGGAGTAACAGCAGATAAAATAGCAAGAGTAAAGGAACTTCCAGTACTCACATGGCTGAGAGGACACGAGGGAGGAGAAAGGTGGCATAAGATGAGTCCAGGGCCTTAAAAACAGACCAGATCATACAAAATTTCTCAAGCCATAGCAAAGCCAGTCCATATTTTAAGAATAATGGGAAGTTGTTGAAGGGCAGTAGAGTTACGGAGTCAAAAGTGTATTTGAAAGATCACGCTTTTCAGGAAAATAGGAAGAAAACAGGCAAGACAATATGGTGACAACTGGTTAGAAGATTCTGTAGATTCCGTGGAAAACATGTGGCAGTTTGGATTAGGGGTATGACGATGAAGATAAGAATATGGAATTGGATAAAAACATATTAAAGGGATCTTGTCAAGAGTTAAATATGAATCGTGTATGCATCTGAAGATAAGGGAGAGAGATGTCCAAGATCACTGGGGTAACAGCTGTGAGAAAATGGGAAGTAGGAGGTGCCACTTACTGAGATAATCCCTAGAGATGCAGCATATCTTTAGGGAAAAGGTATGAGGTCAGTTTTGGATATACTGGGCTGCATTTACCTATCAAACAATGAGACATAAATGTCAAGTCAGTTATTATATTTTCAGGTGATTATATTTGTTATATTTTTCTAAGCTTTCAGTCTAAAGCCTAGGGAAAAAAGATGTCAGTTGGAAATTTTAATCTGGGAATCATAGACATTGAAGTATTAATGAAAACTTGGATGCAGAAAATATGACCTACAAAGAAGCCCAGACTGAGATGACAAGATAGCCATGAAGAACCCTAAGTTCTTAGAGATCTATTTATAGAGTAACAACAGCTGGGAAGGTATCTGACAAAGAGCAATCCAAGGTGTAGGTGCACACAGGACACATCAACGAAGAATAGTCTCAAGAGCTCAGAGCTCAATGTTGCTCACAGGTCAAGTAAAGGTTGTATGGAATTGATAGTTTGGAAATCACTAAGATCTTTTGGACAATCGTTGCCAAGAAGAAACAGAAATCTCCTTAAATGTGGTGAGAAATAAAGAAACGTAGGACAACATCTGGAAGAGAATAATTAGCACAGAAAGCACTAATTTCCACCATCACTTGAACCAAATGGCCTCCAAGAACACTTTCAACTTTTAAACTCCAGCACCATAACTGTCCATGCCCCCCGTAGTCAAGATGAACCTTGTAGCTGTGTTTCCCAGTATACACATTCCTAATCCATAACACAAAGCCCATCTGTGATGTGAACTCTATTAAATGTTTGTTGATAGATTGAACTTAATA
This sequence comes from Loris lydekkerianus, assembly GCA_963574355.1. Classification (NCBI taxonomy): domain Eukaryota; kingdom Metazoa; phylum Chordata; class Mammalia; order Primates; family Lorisidae; genus Loris; species Loris lydekkerianus. The sequence continues at coordinate 25,942 of CAUYPK010069362.1, read as the reverse complement.
TTGGTGTGGTATCTGCTGGGCTCATGAAATATTCACAGGAAACAGAAGAACTGCTCAAGTGGAAGTCTAATCAAAGTAAAGGCTGAGATCTTTCAAAATCAAATAAGTGATATCCTTGTGAACAGAATGACTAAGTGAGCCAAAGGGCTACAGAGCTCTGGTCAGGGAATATACACTTATCAGCCATTGAAACCACCGGCACCAATGTATAAACATTAGAAATGATTAATTTAGAAAGTACAATGGCCTAACAGCCAGAAGCCCCCCTAGGGTTTCTTTTAACAGTCAGTATTGGAATGATCTTTTCTCACACTCAAATGCTGTGAAATTAATGTCAGGCCTCAATATCTGCAAGGAAATGATTGAAAGCCAGACAGAGTAAAGATGAAAGAGCCTTTCTTCTTGAGTTTCTCAAAAAATATATTGGCTTGATTTCTTATCAATAACTATGTGGTTACTGATTTTAAAACCTGAGGTTAGAAAAGCTTGAGATGTATACTAGGCAGATAATCTTCTCATATGCTTAATATGTGGAGATACCCCAAATCCGCACAAAGTCATGCAGCCTAGTGTGTTTGAGCTCAGTCTTGAGGCTAGTAGACCTAGATTCTAAACTAGAATTGATAATAGTAGCTCTCCATTATTGTGCCTCTAAATTGGTTTGTTCTCCCAAATGTGCAATTTTAATAACAATAATAGCAGTTAGCAATTATTTACTGCTTAATACATGCCAGACAGTGAATATGCATTATTACATTGTACTCTCCAAGTGATATTCATTTTTCAGAAGAAAAAACTGAGGTCAGGACAGATAACTTGACTGAGACATCATAGCTAGAAGTCATTCAGCTGGAATGCTGACCAAGAATAATGAAATTTACTAGAACACTGTTCTGCAGTGAATGCAATCTGTTTGGGAAAGAGGCATTATCATTATCACCACCAAAGCCAGGAAGAACTAGAGTAGAGAGTGAAATAAAGAACCACACGTGCATCCAAAGCTTTTTCCCTCTTGCAGAAGGCCAGAGAAAGCCTTCTGATATTCCTAGGTGCCATCTTGAATAGAAGAAAAGGAAAAGGATGCAAATGTAAAATATTGCTAATTTACCCTCAAAATACTCTCTTAAACTATTTAGAATCCTGTTTGTATTATAAAAAACTGATATGTCAAAAGACAGCAAGGTTGTTTTTTTTTCCTTTTACCTAGATTTGGGGCTCAGAAACAAAATTAGATGGGCTCCATATAAATAAGAAGATTTTCATATCTTTGAATGCTTAGGGTAAGGTGTGAAATTGGTGATGTCGTTACAATGGGAGCAGCAGGCTTTGTTTCCTTATCCTAAGACAGCATTGATTGGTATCATCTATTTAGCATACTTTCTTTGATGCAATCCTAGAACTTTTTCTGTGGTTCCCCTTCCGCTTTAATACCAGATATAAGAGAGAACTCCTCCAATAGTTTAAGGTCACAGTGGTCACTGAGTGTGAACATTTTCATGTGGCTCTCTGAACCTCTCAGAATAGAAAATACAAGTGCACATGTCAAGGTGGAGACCTTTTGGGGGGCTCATCAGAAGGGGCTGATGTCTGAGATCATCAAATGTTCTTCCATGGTCCTTGAGGGGCTGTGATAGGGGAATCCATGAAGTTTTCATGTGGAGGGTTTTAGGAAGTACAGATTTATAGCGATTACTTAAATCATTTACGAGAAAATCTTTAATGGGTTCAGTTTCACAGCGAACTTAGTCATAGCTTCATGGAACATCAGCCTTGGGAGCAAATTTAGAGATGGTGTGGTTAATCCCTCTTTGGACTGAGATTTACAAATGTACAACCAAGCTGATGAGTGGCATTATGGCAGGAATGGGACTCCTGGTCCAGCAATCTTTAAGCCTGTGACAGTGCTAGAGGACTTTAACCCTCCATTATCCAGTGGAGAGGTTGATTTCCCATATTTTCCAGATAAGCCTCCCCTTTCATGTATTTATTTGACAATCTGTATAATAAGCTCAGCACCACTCATTGTGTATTCATTTATTGAAAAACTTCAGGCCATTGTCAATTGCTAATTATAGTATTAGGCAGTGGGGAGGAAAAGAAGATTAAGATATAAATGCTTTTCTTGCATGACTCAAGTGTAATAATGGAGACAAGGAAGAAAGTGCAGAGTTAGTCACACAACTAAACACATTCAATCCCTTTGGTGATCATCTCTATGACGAATTTCATCAGAAGTGAATGGAATTGAGATGACTGAGCCTGTATCTCTGTTTACATGATTTGCTTAGCATATAAATAACAACAAAAAACGTAATAGGAATACTTGATTATTTAGTAAATCCAATGCATTAATGCATATAAAAAAAATGCTCAGATTAACTTGTCTGTAGAATCACAGATTTTTTTGGAGTGGAAGAAGGCAACTAGGTAAACAATCCTGCACTCATCAGCAGTTTTGCTGAGCACTCAGCTCTAAAGAGGAGCTTCTAGAGCTACTGCTAGGGGTGAAATGAAATTCCAGTGGTCCCTCACTTCTATCATGTCAATTTCACTCCCATTAGTTTGATTTTTTGATTTGCACTAGAGACTTCATTTCATCAAAGAGGTAGAAGTATAAAAACTACATCAACTAGCCTCTTAATTTTTAAAATGGGAAAATTTAGGAATAAGGACTTAATAACTTTCACAAAGTCCCCATACAGGTTAGTAGCCAAACAGAAGTGAGGTTGCACCGTACTTGTTCCCTGGCACTCTTTCTACCACATTTCCCTGCTTCCTTCTTTCATTATGAGAACCCACCATCGCCATGATGGAATGTACAAAGCATTAACTGTCAACCCCACACACATCAAGTTAGCAAATCTGCATTGCTTTTAAAAACCACTTGATTTCTGAGTCATTTTACAGGAGTTGACCTGCTTTCCACTGAGGGGTTACTGAAATAGAGAACTTGCCCCATCCTTGGAAGAATTGTGTGACATTTGACAAAGCTGTTATCTAAGCAAATAGGACCACACAAGTGTACATACATGAATCAAATAATCTGTTAAAGGTAATATATAAATCAAATTGTTTTTACTTCTCTCAGTGTAATAAAGCCAACAACATAAAAATAAGAGTCACATATGAGGTCACACTCAAGAGGCAATCAGTCCATACCTTTGTTATTTAATTTAACAATTATTGAGAAAATGAGCATGCAATAGCAGGTACAAAAAACACATGACCATCTGATTATCTATTTAAAAACAAAATGATTGTAATAATTTAATTTTTCATCTTATATTTATTAATTTTGTCCAAGCTTGATCATCAATAAATATAATTACTTATGCACATTTGAAATGGTATAATTTTGCATTTTTTTTATTAGCCATGATCCATCTACAAATGTAGAGTCCTATATGTGACATATACATGTACATATACACAAATAAGTGTATTTTATGATTGTGAACATATATTTACATACAGGAATAAATTTTCTTTAGAATGTAAGGGACCCAAAAAAAGGTTCAAAAACCACAAGTCAAAATATTATGAGAGTTCTGCAGATCATGTAATGCCTTTAAATTAACAATGGATCTTGAAAGCTGGATTCAAAGAAGGTAATTCTCCTCAGTTCTACATTCTCCACAGCCATGGTGTATAATATTTTTTTTTTTTTTCTGTAGAGGACCAAATAGCACCTTTCAGGGGACCATGTAGCCTCTACTGCAACTTGGCCATTGTAGAGAAAGCAGCCAGACATGATGTGTAAACCAACAAATGTGGCTGTGTCCCAATAAAAATTTATGAAGACTAACATTTAAATTACATTATAATTTTCACATGGGATATTATTTTTCTTTTGATTTTTGAAAACATAGCTTAAGATAAACTGGCAGGAAGTGGGCTGGATTTGTCCTTTGGGCCAAAGTGTGACAACCCTGCTCTACAGCATCTGGTATGTTCTTATCTGATCAACAATAATGATTTAATTGTTCTCTGAAGGGTAGTGTAATTTGCTCTTTTGCCCAGGGATGGAATGGACTGTGTTGGGAAGTATTAATACCCAGCTATTAAGCCATTCACCAGATCTCAGTTATGGGCCTGTCCACTTTCAGGTTTTCCAAACTGAACAAACTGAACTTTGAGAATATATATCCCCAAGCTTGAAGATCACATATTTCACTTAAGGTATTCAATGTAGTTGCTAAAGACAACAAACCTATATATGTGAATTATCCTTTAAGTATTCAGATGGGCCTTGTCTTCACAAAACCCATACATAAACTTTAATATTCAGAATAATTTAAATTTATTTGTTATAAAACTGAAGGTTCAATTTTCTCATAGGCCAGAGTAATTAATGCCTTTCAGTAAAAATCCCTCAATAAGTTATCTATTGAGCTCCTATGACTAGTGAGTACAGTTCTAAGTGTGAGGAGGTTCAGCAGTAAACAAAGTAATGTCCTGGCTCTCAAGAAGCATGCATTCTAGATTCTGTAGTACACCATGGAAAGCCAATGATGGCTTGGTGACATGTGACTTAGAACCTAAATGATATGAAGACTCAGTCATGAAAAACTCTGGGGTAAAGATTATTTCAGCTAGAGCTAACAGTGTGTCAAAGGTTGTGAGATGGGAAAGAAATGGAAATGTTAGAAGCCAAATAAGAGAGAGAGGCACAAAATGCAGCAAGAAGGGCAGGTAGAATCCAGAGTCTTGTATGTAGTGGTTAAGGGCTTGTGGCAGAAATCCATGTGAAGACAACAGTAGTTTTGATTATAGGGGTGATAGTGAAGGCTGAAAGCATTGGATATGGTAGTCTGACAATTAACTTCACAAACTCATCCTGGAAAAAGTGCTACATACCTCATGATGAATATCACTGTAGTCACCTTTGAAGTACTCCTCTTGGAAAGCTACACAGTGGTTCATCCTTCAAAGCAATTTTGGAACTCTTTTTCTGGAATAACCATTAGAAGTGTCATCATATGAGGTGTGGCAATTAAGTTTACAAACTTTTCACCTTGCATTTAGGTTGGTAGCACTGTACAAACAACTTGGTAAGGTTTCATAACCTTGACATCAGTGTCTTACATCTGTGCTCCTGTCAATGTGTAGTGATGTCTTGCTGAGTGGTGTTCATTATTGTTGTTGCATATTTTTTTGTGTGCACCATATAAAGATAGGTCTGATGGTTATTCTTGTAAAAGAGTTTCAAAATTGCTTTGAAGAATAGAGGAGGTGCTGGTATCAGTGAATAGCTTCCCAGGGGAAATACTTCAAAGTTGACATGTGATGTTCAGCAATGAGGTATGTAGCACATTTTCTAGGATGAGTTCGAAGACTTAATTTTCAGAACTTGTAAATTCAGAAATATTTAGGAACTGGATCTGATGATGCATCAATCTTATACCATGAGGGAAATAGAAGAATCTGGGAGGAGTCCCAGTGATCTAGCTTGAGGAACTGGGTATCTGGTGTTATTTCCTCAGAAGACGAACTTTTGCAATGGTAAACTGCCATTAGATTGATCAGATCACTTCATGTTTGTGTTTTTGTTCCTATCATCTTAACTACTTACATCTCAAGTTTTCCAGCTATGAAATAAGGACAGATTATCCATAATACAGCAGAACCTTCATAGTTGACCTCCCTACATTGACTACCTCCTTAAATTGACCTACTTTTTATAGACCAAACAGTACCACATGTATGTATCAGTACAGTAGGCCTAGTCCATATATTGACCACATCTGCATAATGACAAATTTATTACAGTACCTCAGGGCTGCACTTTCTTTCTTATAACAAAGAAAATAAAATAATGTATCTTATTATACGTTGTTACTATAATGACACAGTGTCTGATCTATCATTAGTTTGGTAGAAGTTGCTGTATTTATTATGCCCCTTGAAGCTAATTAGGTTTAATAGTACATTTTATCCAATATCTATTCTGCTTTAAGCAGATATTGTAAAATTCATTATCTTCTATTCTTGCAATAATCACATAATGTAGAGACTTCTGCTCCTATTTTACAGGTGATAAACTGTGACCCTGAATGGATGAATAGTTTGCACGAAGTCAAACAACTCATTAGAGAAGCTCAGGGTAAAGCTCAAACTTGTTTGGCTCCTATGCCCACACACTTTTTATAATAGCCCTTTTGTCCAGTAGAAAAAAAAAATTAAGTGAAAATAAAAATAATTACTCTTTTAATGAAGATAAATTATTGCCATGTTTGCCTCCCATGGGGTAAAATAATGCACATTTAGGGGTAGATAAATCTATAATGCTTCCTACCTTACAAACACATGTCAAGTTATACTCAGATGTTGAAAGACATTTTTAAAAAGAGATTGTAATTTCAAAGCTTCCACTAATTTTTTGGCTGTCCAAAGTTGAAAACCCCAAATAGATGGACATTTTTAAAAAAGGAAAAGCCTTAATAACTTTTTATATATTTAGAGTTTGGCAGAGCAAAATGATTGGGTGGAAAATAATTTTCCCTATGTATTGAGATAGAAAAATATTCAGAATTATTTTTTCTTTAGGTGAGGCCCAAAATAGAGGTAGGGAGTGATTAAAAAATTGGGGCAGAATTAGAGGAGTATATGAAGACATTGAGCGCCTGAGCAATGTGGCAGACACAGGGCCTGTGAGGAAGACTTTGGCAGGTGAGAGATTTTCTTTTAGATGTGAATCTGTAGAACTCTGGGAAAGTAAGAACTCATGAGCAATTTCCACTGATTTTTATGCCCAGTACCTCCAAAAACAATAAGAGCAACAAAAAAAATGACTTCCTCTTTCCTCTCTGAAACTAGAATAAAAATATGCAAAAAGGATTAGCTTCTCTCTTTGGATGACCCAAGTTGGGAGAGATGAGTCATAACTAGTAGGGCCAGAATCCAGAGGAGAAACTTGGAACAAGGGAAGGTGGGGGGATTTGTGCCCTTCTTCAACAGAAATCCAGTAGAGTTAATAAGAGGATTATCATCCTTGGTCTGTCTAGCGCACATAGGAAACACCTTGATGCTCTTCACTTCTGCATTGAGGGAAAGCAGCAAATGAGGGCTGTCAGCGGGAGGACATGGAGGACAGTCAGGTGTCTGGCACTGATCATAAAGAGAATACTGAAACCACTTCAAACCTTCTATTGTGGAAGAAAAAATAAAAGCTTTTTGGAAAAAAGCTTTTCCTAGCATTTTTTCTTTCACTCTGCTATACATTCTATATTCCATCAATACCAAGTCATTTGCCATATGCAAATACACTGCAGGTGTTCAGATTGCCATGTTTGTCTCTGTCTAAAAGGTCTTTTTCCACCTATGGTCCTTTTCCACAATTCCATGAAAACTTCTTTCATTCTCCAGTTTCTTCTTCCTCTATAATTTCTTGTGTGTATCTCTGCTATAGCTCCTGCCATTCTGGATGATAACTACTTAGGCCATGACTTTCTCCCCATCTGAACTGTAAACTCCTTAAGTGAAGAGACAAGACATCATTCAAGTCTATTCCAGAGCCTAGTGCAGAGAGCTGAAACATGACAGATGCTCAGTAAATCTTGGTTAGATACATGATTCTTGATGGTTGATATCTTGTTAAGCAATTTTGTTCAGATTTTTTGAGAGAGAGAGCTCAAATAAGTACTTGATTTTTCTCTGGATTTCTCCTACACTTGAGTCACCATCTGTGATAGGGAAGCTATAATTATATATCTCCTTCAAGGATTATCATGATGATAAAGTCACAATCTCAGCCAACAAAATTCATGGAAATAGCACTTGACTCCCTTGAACTCTGAAGAAGTGTAGCAATATGATTATGCAGTTTAATTGCTTTTTTCCCTTAAGTATTGATTTCTAATTTGATTATTTCATTTTATTAAATTTTGATTATGCTTATCATTCTCTCTCTCTCTCTCTCATGTTATACTAATACATCATTTTATTTTCTGAAACAGGTAATAGTAAGCTATAGACACTTTGTTCCTTTATTCTTGAATACTTCGGTGGGTATTTTCTAAAAGCAAGGGTTATCATTTTCATTTCAGAGTACAATTATGGAGACCAGTAAATTTCACATTGGCATAATATTTTAAATTAACTATCAGACAATAATAAAATGTCATCAATTGTCCCAGTAATATCTCTTACAGCAACAGGATCACATATTACATTTTGCTTCTATGGCTCTGAGTATGCCTATTTGGGGAGAAGGGGGCATTTCTTTAGACTCAGAGTTTGGGTTTTGTCTATTACAGGGGTCCTCAAACTATGGCCCGGGGGCCACATGCAGCGGTGTGATTGTATTTGTTCCCATTTTGTTTTTTTACTTCAAAATAAAATATGTGCAGTATGCATAGGAATTTGTTCATAGTTTGTTTTTTTTTTAAACTATAATCCAGCTCTCCAATGGTCTGAGGGACAGCGAACTGGCCCCCTGTTTAAAAAGTTTGAGGACCCCTGGTCTAATAATTCCTAATGATTAGGTTTACTCTATGAATTTTGGGCAGAGACATGCCCTAAATTGAAGTGCATTAGAAGTTATATGATGTCAATTCATGCCATTTTTGGTGATGCATTCTCCACAAATTATTAAATAATTACAAATAGACTAATAGTAACTACAGTGAGGAAACATGGCAAATATACCTTAACCACATGATCAAAGTCAACATTACCAATTGCTGATTGAAGAAAGCTACTTCTATAAAGGCTTCAGTTATTTTAAGAACTTACTTACCTCCCATACAAATTATGCATTCTGGAAAAACAAAGGAAAAACATGACTATGTTGTTTGCAAAAACATTTGCTCAGCACTCAGCGTGTAAGATCTAGAATATATTTTATTATTATTATTTTTTTTTTTGATGTTCAACTAACCCCAAAATCTTATTAAGAGAAGTGCCTTGCTGTTCTCACTTCCACCTATCTTTTAAAATCTTCTCATGACCCGTGAACAGATCAGGAAACAAAGTTAACTTGGCTAAGGTGACAAAGCTTTAGTACAATGCCAGAAGGTGAGTGCTGTTTCCTCTCCCGTCAAGCCCAGCATGCTTTACTTCACATCTGCTTATTCAAAATCAGTGAAATATAAATACTCAACTTTAGAACTCCACTCAATAAGAGCTATAGGAAAGGCCATGGCCTAATTCTGGTTCCATACTAAGCAATAACCCTCTGTAACTCTTTTGTGAAGCTGTAGGAGAGGGAAGGAATTGAGAGCTAAGCAGGGAAGATGGGAGAAGGAAAAAGGATTCTATTTTGCCCACAAGAGATTGGTCTTGCCAAACGTTCTCTAAAAGGCATCAAATGCTCATTTGGCGGCAGGTATTTCTGGGTGACTGGGCTTCTACTTGTAAGCCCAAAACCCTTTTCAGAGAAAGCAGGAAGCTGCCTTTTGCTTTAGATAGGAACTTAAAAGCAGCTGCTATATATATCACTTCAGCTAAGAAAAACCCAGAAAAGCCTACAAAGAGCCCCAAACTCTCTGTTTCAATCATCTTCAAGTTCTAAATAACCTTTTTTTTGGCGGGAATCTCATTAAGCAAATTTTCAAGGCAGAGGTCATGAGACAGAGTTTATGATCATGTTTCCCATGAAATTTGCTGACATAAGATGTGGAGTGGGACCAGACTAAGAGAAGGAGGCTGTAGAGCTGTCTGCCTTTTTTGCTTAACTCAGGCAAGAGGGAGCCTCCTTCCACCTTGGGTCTGCAATGCAATTCACCTACACTTGTGAGACCAGTGAGAAGGCATAGATGCTTTGCAATTTTTAATATTGTAACTACTAAAAGTGACTAACTTAGGACCAACTTGTTGAGGTGCGAAAAAAAATAAATAAATAAAAGTGACTAACTGATTTTTTTTTTTTTTTTCCAAATAGCCATCTGAATTCTAAAGAATGTGAATTGGATTTGAAGAAACCTCTAACAGGGAAGTGGAGTCACACTGAGTAGACATTAGCATTCTTAAATAGTAGACTCAAATCACTAGCAGGAATTATTCCAAAGTACACATTTTCTTCTCCTTCTTAGACTTTCTGGGAGGTTGAGTAGGCCAATGCATGAGAACACGCTACCCAGATCATTTTCTTTTTATTAGCAACTATCTTGTGCTTTGCCCAAGAGCAGTCAGACAAATTTTCTTTGCTCAGGTCACTTAGTCACAGCTCCCTTCTTAAAGGATGCATCACTTTCTTCTTCCTAACTCCATAATTTCGACCTTTTTTGTTGTCTTCTTCCCAGTCAACACTCCCATTGGGATATCTCTTCATTGGAGTTGAGCTCAGCCTCACCATATACTCTTGTCTTCTTTCCCTTGAGGACCAGCATTCAGGACAGAAAAGTGTAAGACCTTAAAACAGCCAGGCAGAGAACATAAGAGCTCAGAGGCTGAAGCCAGACACACCTAGGTTTGAGCAGGGTTCTTCCTGTTGTAAAATTCTATTATCTTAGCCAAGTCTGTGTCTCAATTTTCCCATCTGCAAAGCAAGCACAGCAATGGAACTTATGTCTCAATAAAGTGCATACAAAGTTGTTGGCACATAGTAAGAGCCCCAAATTAATAAATCTTAGTTATTAGTATTAGCACCATTGATACCATTGTAGTCACTGCTGTTGTCATCATCACCATAAGTGTCTTCTTTAGTCACTTGCTATGGGGTAGTAGACAAGAAATAAAAATCTCAAATTTGGAAATTTCTGGAAATTCTATAATCTTATGAAATTGTCACTGTGTTTTTTCTTTAAGAATACTGTGTTTTTTATCTCCTTACTTAAATGTCATTTTTCTTCCTGGAAACTTTTATATCCTAAGAAAAAGTGTAAACTAACCAGGAGGAAGCAGGAAGGAGAAGGAGAAGGCCCATGCCCACCCCTACCTCCAACACTTGGCCCAGTGCTGCCTAGGACTGAGGCAGGCAGAGCAGGATACAGCAGCCACCCATCTTCCCTCAGTCCCTCACTTCCCCTTTGCTCTGTGTCAAATGTATAGTGCTCAGCACTTTGGTTTCCTTCTGCCTTGGAATTCACCGCACTATGTCCACAGTATGGTGCTTCATTTTCTTAACTGCCTTCCTGTCTAGTTCAGTCTACAACTGGGAGTGGGCTTTGTCCATCCAGCTTGATGTTCTTTGGCCCAAGCACAGTGCTGGCCCCCAGAAGGAAGAAGCTCAGTCCCTGCCTCTTGTCTATTTCCTTACAATGATGAAAGAAGACAACAATGAGGAGGGGAGGGGAGGGGACTGCAATGGGAGTAGTGCAGTGGTGGTAAAGATGGTAATGGCAATAACTACGTGCCTTACTACTGTGTCTCGCTGTCTTACTTTCAGTTCCCCTTTTGTCAGTGAAGAATCACACTGGGACAGAAATATAGATGCAAATGATCCCCCTCCCCCCCCCCCCACACACACACACTCATTCCACAGGACTCCAAGAGGGAATGAATACCAGGTATTGGGGAGTGCACAGCAGAAGAGCAAGTGACAGCAGCAAAACCAGGATGTGGAGGTCAGGGTTCCTGGTCCACAGGTCCATATGTTCACATAGCCTCTGTGTTCAAGAGCCCATAGATTCCCTTGGGTGTTTATGATTTGGGGGAACCCCAGACAGGTGACTCACCACAGAGAACTACCATGTTTCCACAGGAAGGATCACCTGCACACCTTCATCATGAAAATTGATCTTGAAATCCAGTGACCACATCCCTTCTTTGTCATTTTCACCTTGATGGGGTCTTCCCCTTCCTCCTTCCCCACCTCCACTTTTAACAAAACTGGTTCATTCTTGGCATCAGCCAATTTTGGGGGGACTAATGAAAGGGCAGCTTCCAAAAATTGCAAGTCTATATGCATTTTTAGAGAGGCCCTATAGAGGTCAGCGTTTCTAAGCAAAGGAGTGATTGTAAATCCTGGGGTCAGGAGGGCAGATATGAATGGTGACATTTCTAGGTCATGTATGTGTGTGAGGAGGAGGAAAGATTGTAATACCAGATGTGATGCAAGCACTCTGCAGTCTGTCGCCTTGATGGTCCACATAACTTGTAAGTAAAACGGATAGTTTGACCCAAAGACTATGAAATGTTCCACTCTAGTACCAAAGTCTTGATCACATTACCTGCTCCTTGCTCAGAAGTAGAAGTAATATTAACAGAAGAAATTATTGTCAGAGCTGCCATTGGTTTATTGACTGCTTTCCCTGCACAGGTGAGATCTGTTTGTTATATCATGTATATTATGTGATGTATATATAAACCTCGGCAACTCCTAAGTAGGAGTTATTATGAATAAACCTAAACTCAGAGAATCACTTAACATCATATGGCTTAGAAGTGGCTCTGAATGTAGGCCCATCTTACTCCAAAGCCCATGCCTTGTGTTTCTCTATGTGATGGATCTGTTCGACAGAGATAATAGTGGGCATGGATTACTGACAGAACATAGACAGAAAATGCCCAGCAAGGAGTCGCTGATGGGAGGCCTACAGTCCCTTTTTTATTTGTTTATTTTCTTTAGGTCCCAAGATGTGTGGACAGAATGGATCATATTTAATAATTAAGTGGACCAATGGCTACCAATCCAAGCAACTTGCTTTATTTTCTTACACTGTTGTGGCTTACAAATTTATGACATTTGTTGGTGACTGGAGGCATTTCATGATTTAAGCCAAGTCCAGAACTAGAGTGTAGTGCTGGTCCACTGCTTCCTAGAACATGATGGGGCCCAGAGGGGCACTTAGAAAACTAGGACAGAATTGCCCTGTGCTGTCCTGTTTGTGTGTACAGCAGTTCATTGTCCACATGGCCTCTCCTAGCCCAGCCATTCTCTTACTTTGACATCTTAGGATGATCATGACCTTGCTCTGAAGACAGTCCGGCTGCCCTTCCTTGGAGTATGTTAGGAGTTATCACAATAAAATTTGGCCATATTATTGACAGTATTGAGCAATAAATTAACCCTAGCTCTCCCGTAAGCTTGTTGCTTCTGAAGCCATAGACTTGCCATAGACCAAGTCCCCACATCCTTCTCTCTTTGTTGAGATGCTTTCCCACTCATTTTTGTGAGATGAATTTCTCTTTCATGCATGTGCAGTCACTCCTGACTGACTCAGGTTGAGTCCAGGGCTCCCAGCTGAACTTTCATTGTATGGAGACGGTACCATGTAACACTGCATTTATTTAGTCTCTCCCCACAAACTACCTGAGGACAGGGATTCTTACTTACCTCTTGGTTTCTCTACCTTGCATGCACATAGAAGAAAATTAGCATATTATTGTGAAATAAATAATGTGATCCTCTATCTTGCTGACACTGTTACTGAATAGCTCAGAACCCTTTAACATAGCAGGCCCAAGGAGTGTGAAAAGTAAGTTGTGTGGCTCAGCTCTTCCTTCTAACAAATGATAACTCTTTACAGAAAGAAAAAGCAGGGGGAAAAAACCACAAAGCGGAGACACATCTCTGTGTCCACATCCAGGATTCCAAGGCTATGAAGTGAGAGGTAGAAGGAGCAGCATGGTCTTGGGTGAGGATGCACAGAAATCATAAAACTATGTGTATATTTGCCCTTGTTTGAGTTTTACTGTATGTAGCAGGAGAAGAGGGAGAGCCAAGGAAGTTTGAAACAAGGAGACAATCATGATTCTTTTACTTTTCTTCATTGCAAAGTATCATATGGGTCTCAGGGTTTACTAGTCTGAGTGTCAGTTGTCAAAATTCAAGATAGAAATGGATCTAGAAAGTTCAAGAGATGTCAGTGAATATGTATTACTCCAGTGTATAAACAACATAGCTTTATTTTTTCCACAAACAATATTTCTTAACCAATAATGACACTTACAGTCATCAATACTATTAGACATTTACTCTAATTAATATTCTATATATTTCACATGTACCAACTCACTTAATGTTCCTGTTGACCTTCTGAAACTGTTCACAGATAAGGCTCAATCATGTGGTGCAAATCATATCTGTACATCACTTTAAACATTCTGGGTCTTTTTGCTCAGTGTCCTGACAATTTACCTTGTTCTCTGGAAGGCTTATTGCACCATAGTGAGCTTTCCTGGAGAAAGGGTGGGGAGCTTTTCCATGTGCGGTTTGAGAAAGACATTCCAGGTGATGGCTGCTCTATGTGTTAGGCACTCCAAATAAAAACCAGTGGAGACTTAGCCAGCCAGTAAGACATGTGCCAAAGTCTATCCAGAAATAGGAGCTGCCATGGATAACTCATTAATAACATCTCCCTCTCCCAGCCAATAAGTACCATCCGGGGGCACACAGTACAAATTCCCTCTCTTAGGCCCCTTGTGGGAAGGACAGAACTAGCCTGAAATGAAAATGATCACACGCCAACATAAATAATTCATTTTCATTTCTACAAAGGCACATGAAAACCCTTTGCTAGTGTGTGCTGTTCTTTTATGGTGGACATAACGTAGGAAGATGCTCTCTACAGAATTTTTGAAAGTAATTTCTCTTGAAAACCAAAAGTGGGCAAGTTTCCTGACTCCATCCATTTATTTGTCAAAGTAGAGTTTTTCCCATACCATACGTCTGAAATCTTCCTTTCTCTAGAGGGAGATTGCTGGACTCTTGACTCCTAAAAAAAAATGTATGAAATCCCAGACCTACCTGATCCTGGTCTCATGCAAATAACTTCAACTGTAACATGAGAATGGCTCAGTGATTACCTTATTTGCAATAATCCATTTAAAGCAATACACCAAATCCAAAAATTATTAATATGTTGCTTTCCTCTGTGCACAGATACCTGTCATTTCTTTTTACCAGATAAGGGTAATAATCTCTTGTCAGTTTATCTTTCTCTCTAAAAGTCAGTATTCAAGTTATATCCAAAAATTACTTAGGACACTTGATCAGTCCTACAAGCCAGTAAGATGGGAATTAACCACCTGGGTGAATTTAAGAGGAAAGTGATTAGAATTAGAAACATACCTAGAACCACACCACAGTAGTAATACTTAAAAGAACTGGGCTGTTTATCCTGCAGACAAGGACATTTGTATTATGTTTTTCAAAAATCTAAAGGATATTTTTGTAAAAATATGAATATGAATACATATATATATGTTCTTTTTAATGAAGATAGGTAGTAGTACACAATCACTATTGCAAAATATAGGGCAACAGATTTTTGGAATAACTAGAGAAACAACTATAGTAGTAAAATATTTGGTTGACTCAGGAAACCATGAGGTCAGGTGGAGGTGTTCACCTATAGACAGGTCGGCCACATGGTGGAGATGTTGTAGAAGGTATTCAGGTATCACCATGGTGGGGTGGTTCTACAACCTTGACAGTCCTTTTGAACTCTCAGACTTTGGAAGCCTACAGATTCAAAGTTATTTGTATCTAGTTTTGCTGGCTAAGGACTGTTGCAAGGCAGGTTGGAGCTTTCAGAAAAATTCATAAGAAATGGTCATTGATTTCAAACAACAGAATCACCAAATGTTATAGCTGCAATCATACTTAAGAGAATACTTTAGCTTGGTACCTGTAGCTCAGTGGTTAGGGTGCCAGCCACATACACCAGAGCTGGTGGGTTCGAACCCAGCCTGGGCCTGCCAAACAACAATAACAACTACAACCAAAAAGTAGCTGGGCATTGTGGTGGGCGCCTGTAGTCCCAGCTACCTGGGAGACTGAGTCAAGAGAATCACTTAAGCCCCAGAGTTTGAGGTTGCCTCGAGCTGTGACTCTACTGAGGGTGACATAATGAGACTCTGTTACAAAAAAAAAAAAAAAAAAAGAGAGAGCACTTCACATGATCCTCATGGTGAAAAGAATGTGCTGGGGGCAAGAAAGGCTAAATGACCTTCTCAACATCACTCAGCAAATTGTCACCAAGTCAGAGCTCAAAATTTCAAATGAGAGATAAGATACATATGTATATGCCCAAGGGACACTTCCCATAGCACCCTTTTACAGAAAGAAAGCAGCAATGAATAATCTCTTCCCTTTGTATTTTACTTAGTAAATACAAAGTACACAGGCACTTTTATTTTATATTATTTTATTTGCAGTTTTTGGCCAGGGTTGGGTTTGAACCCGCCACCTGTGGTATATGGGGCCAGCGCCCCACTGCTTTGAGCCACAAGCACTGCCCAAGCACTTTTATTTCTTAGCTAGCCAAATGATCCATGTTTAAGGATAAGGAAGCCCAAAACACAGAGTACTTAACTATGTAGTTAAGTACTATTCCTAAATTTTAGAGATAAATGGGCCTGAAAAAGTATATTAGCAAGACCTTAGGTTCCAGGAAGATCAATCTTAACTCAAACTACTATCTTGGGAGACATTTGATAGGAGACTTGAACCTGCTAAGGGAATTGAGGAAATCTATTTCAGGTAAAAGTTGTCTTTTCTGGGCAAAAAGCAAAGGAAATCTACATGACTTCTCACTGTCACAATGCAGACCAAGAGGCCAGTTATAGCAGGCGGTTTCAGATTGTGGGTTGAGTCAAGGAAAGTCCCTACTCTTAATATATTTATGGATTTGTCAAATAGTAAAAAAGAATCAAAACAATTATAACAAAATAATTGATAGCAACACATTTGAAGACTACACAAAACTGAGCAAATTATGCAGATAGAGGCATAAAATTCTGGGGTAGAAAGAAATGATCAGTCTGGCTTAAAACTCCTAAATCTAATGAGTTGTTCACTATACATCAAGCTCCAGTCTTTCAGTGCCATACACAGTAATTCATACAGTAGAGGTACTCAATTGATTAGCAATTTGCACAAATGGAACCCTGACATAAAGAAATGACCAGGGCTTATGTCCCAGGAATCGTGATGAAGGCGAGGGCCAGCCCTAGGTGAAATCCAGACATCTTTCATTGAATTTTCTGCATTAGAATTACATTAAATGTATTCACATCCATCTTTAAGGTGACAATGTGAAAATCTCAAAGTCAAGATCTTTTGAAATCTCTCTTTCTGAAAAGCCAGAACCTGCTATAGAATAGATGCAAAATAAATTTTAGTTAAAATGAAGTTAAGCTGTATTTCTCTAATACTCCCTAGTGACAAGGAAGTGTAAATTAATCCCAAGTCTTCTCTTCCAAATATATCTGGGCACTAGGGGTATGTGTATGTAAATGTAACATGGAGGCACAAACATAACTTTGGGAATTTGTCTTTAGCCTGAGTAAAATAAGTGTCTTAAATTCTCCAAGATTCCATTTCTTCAACTATAAAATGAAGGTAATCATCCTCCTATTTCCAGATTGCTAGAACTGTGGTGAGAATAAAAAAGAGATTTTATATACATAAAGTGCGTAGAATAATGTTTGCCACATACAAGTGTTTAATAAATGATGTAGGTGGCCATTATCAACAAATTATTTATTTTTATTTCTTTATTAAGACCTGAGTTCAAAAATTACTTTTGCTCACTTTAAGAGACAAAATATGAACCAATTGGACCCTCTTGGAATCCAGGCAGGATTCTGGTTCTCAGGGAGGAAAAATCTGTATACTAGCAACTTAATATATATTACTGTTTGGACCTGCTCTCCTATAAAACATTATGAAATATAATTCTATTGTTTAATTGAATATAATACCTGTTAACTTGGTGGGTGATTTTTGCAACATGTGTAATATTTTCTGTCATCTCCTACTTTTTCACTTTAACTTAATTCAGTCACTGGCTTTTATAATGCTCCAACTTCAGAGCAGGTTTTTCCCCAGTCTCTGTATTTTGCTGAATTCTATCTTTATCTCTTCCAAAAAGAGAGAATGAGAAATGAGACTGCAATGATCAAGGGGATATCCATCTCTGTTGGCTGTAAAGATATTTTTGGTTTGTTGTGTTGTATTCATTTTTTTAAACTGAACACAATAAAGTGTATATGACTAATAAGATACTCTACAGAATAATAGTGACCAGTTCTATCCAAATTGTCGTGAAAGGTATTAAGTAATCTTTCCGCATGGCTAAGATTCCATGGCATACATATACCACATTTTGTTACTCCAATCATGAATTGATGGGCATTTGGATTGATTCCATATCTTCACAAATGTGAGTTGTGCTTCAATCAACATTTGAGTTCAGCTGTCTTTTTGGTGAAATCTTTTTTCCCTTTCAGTAAATACCTAATAGTGGGATTGCTGAATTGAATGGTAGGTCTACTTTTAGTTCTGAAAAACACACACCCCAGAACTCACTATTAAATTGGACATAACCAATGAGCACACATGTGCATAAAAGGAAGTAAAACTCAATGGAAATCAAGGGGAAGGGCAGGGGGACAAGGGAAGGGTTAAAACTCACCTAATGGATACAATGAACACTTATAACCCTGACTTGAGCATTACAAAAGTTATCCATGCAACCCAAAACATTTGCACCTTTGTAAAACTTTGAAATTAAAAGAAGAAGGAAGAAAAAGAGGGACTGGAACAAATATCTGTTAAAAAAAAAAAAAAAAAAGATACTCTACAGAGAAGAAAATAACTAATTATAAGAAAACAATGTAAAATTCCCTAGACTAAAAGCATTGCAGACTGTAAGTAACCAGCTGTCCTCTCTCAGGGTCTCCAGGGAGCCTTATGTGCTAAACGAGGAGGTTGGACTATGAGGCTACCCAGGAGGTACTGTGGACACTGATATCTTTCTCTTATGTGGACTTCCTCTTTCCTCCCTACTATTTCCACATAATTGGGGCTTTGAAAGTTTAAGTATTAGTGGAAAAGAAAAAGATACTAAATAATAAAAGATTGACAGTAAAGCACAACTTGAATATAGAAACTATCTTATTTTTTTACTGTAGATGCTTTTATTGCAGTAAATTTAAAAACACTAAAAATTAGTTTATATTTTGTATTTCATGCTTACTCAATAACCAATGATAGAAAGTTCCTCAAGATATTAATAGAACAAAATTCTTCAATTCGCCTGGAAAATCTCATAACTTCCTGGAAAATTAAGTAGTATTGAAAATCTTAAGTTCAAATTAGACTTTTTTTTAAATTTTTTATTTGTTAGATCCTGCCTCATGCCTTCCCTCCTTCTGCCATATGTCCTCCCCACTCCCCTCTCCTGCTTAATCTACCTCTGATCAGGACTATAATAGTGTTTAATTATTTTTAGGAACATGTAATTTTTTATATACTGATTTCATATTAGTATAGAGTTTCATATTAGTATGGAGAACATTGGATATTTATCTTTCCATTCTTCCAATACTTTACTAAGAAAATGTATTTCAACTCCATCCAGGTAAATGTAAAAGATGTAATGTCTCCATCTTTTTAATGGCTGCATAATATTCCATGGCATACACATACCACAATTTGTTGATCCATTCATGGGTTAATGGCACTTAGGTTGCTTCCATGACTTGGCAATTATGAATTGAGCTTCAATAAACATTATAGTGCAAAAATCTTTGTGGTAAAATGATTTACGTTCTTCTGGGTAGATACCTAGTAATGGGATTGCAGGGTCAAAAGGAAAGTCTACATATAGATCTTTGAGGATTCTCCATACTTCTCTCCAAAAGGGCTGTATTAGTTTCAAGTCCCACCAGCAGTGTAGAAGTGTTCTCTTCTCTCCACATCCATGCCAATGTCTGGTGTTTTAGGACTTCATGATGTGGGCTAATTTTGCTGGGATTAGGTGATATCTTAGAGTGGTTTTGATTTGCCAAATTAGACTTTTAAAAAGTGATGTAATTAGGCTGACACAGTGGCTGATGCCTGTAGTCTTAGAACTCTGGGAGACTGAGGTGGGTGGATTGCATGAGCTCAGGAGTTAGAGACTAGCATAATCAAAAGCATGACTTCATCTTTAAAAATAGCCAGGCAGTGTGACAAATGCCTGTAGTCCCAGCTACTCTGGAGGCTAAGGCAAGACAATCACTTGAGCCCATAAGTTTGAGGTTGCTATGAGCTACGATGCCATAGCACTCTACCAAGGGCATCAAAGTGAGATTCTGTTTTCAAAAATAAATAAATAAATAAATAAATAAATAAGTAAATATTAAATTTACAAATGTGATATAATTAAATATTATGAAAATAGTGCATTTAAAAGAAAACAGAAAATTAAAAAGCATGAAATTTCATGAACAAAGAATATAGGATATACACAGTTTTTACAGAAATCAGTTCAATGCAATTCAGTTCAATGTATACTATTTTCATTTAACAACTTGCAAAGCATTGCAAATTGATTATCTGAGAAGAGATAAGTGTGTGTGTGTGTGTATATATATATATAATCTCAAAGGTACTTTTGAAAGGAGGAAGGAAGGAAGGTAGGTTGGTTTGAAAAAAGGAAGAAAGCAAAAGAAAGACTTTATTTATGAAAGATTGACACTGAACGGAGGAAATAACATAACAGAGAAACATCAAGTACCTGCACAGAGGAAGGCCATAGAGGAGCAAGACAGCTATGTCACAGAGCCCAGAAAGTCACAAGGATTAGCATCACCAGGAGCCATTAAATGTGACAGTAAATAAGGAAGCCCCAACACAAGATGTGTTAGAGTGTACATGGGTGTCAGTGAACCCATATAACCATGGTTTTGCTTCCAACATCAGGCAGTTCTTCTACACTACTCTAGTCCAAGGTTCATTCTGTAGATTAAATGAGACCAAGCCTTTAGGCTCAAGGACACTAGGCACAGAAGAGGAAATCAAGAGACTTAAGTATAAGAGATTTCCTTTTCCCTTCCTTTACTAAACTCCAAAAATATCATCAATAATTCACCATGATCACCACCATTCCCTCTTCTAACTCATTCTCTAACGTTCCAATTATACTTACCTTAAGTAAGAGATTGGTAGAGTATTTTTTAGAGAAAAAAAGTCCCTGAAAATTATTATTTGGATCTATTTTAATGAAATAACCTGGAGCCTATCAGAAAATATCGTTCAAAATTTGACAAAAATACAGCACATGCACAGTTTTTCATAAGCTTTAGAATGCTTCATTCTCAAATATGAATGGATAGCTAAGGATTAATAATTAACTAAGAAAACACTCCAGGCCTGGTCTGGTGGCTTATGCCTATAATCCTAGCACTCTTAGAGGCCAACGTGGGTGGATTGCTAGAGCTCAGGAGTTTGAGACCAGCCTGAGCAAGAGTGAGACCCCATTTCCACTAAAAATAGAAAAACTAGCATGATATTGCATCAGGCACCTGTAGTTCCAGGTACTCCAGAGGCTGAGGCAAGAGGGTCACTTGAGCCCAGGAATTGACGTTGCTGTGAGCTATGATGACACCAGGCCACTCATCCACAGAGTAAAGGAGTGAGACTCTGTCTCAAAATAAATGAATAAGTAAAAATATAAGTGTTACTTTTAAAACACTTTAATTAGCATTCACAGGTAGGTAATAGAAAGTAGCCTCTCTGTGGGAGAAGAACAGGGTACTATATAAAAGAAGCAGTTAGATAATAAGAACTGTTTTAAATTAAAAACATGGTCCAGCCAGGAAGACAGACCAGAAGCAGCAGGCAAGAGAAAGAAATATAGGACATACGAATCAGAAAAGAGGATGTCAAATTATCCCTGTTTTTCAACTAGAGCTAGACCCTGCCTCCCACCACCACTAAAAAAAAAAAAAAAAATAGCTGGATGTTGTGTTGGGTACCTGTAGTCCCACTTGCTTGGTAGGCTGAGGGAAGAGAATTGCTTTGAGCCCCAGAGTTTAAGGTTGCTGTGAGCTATGATGCCACAGCACTCTACCAAGGGCAACAAAGTGAGACTCTGTCTCAAAAAGAAAAACAACAACAACAACAAAACTGTAGAGGTTTAGTGGGAAACTCAACCCTTATTTGGCTCTGACAAGGTCTCCCAACCTCTACACTCAGGTGGTTTTAAAGAAGTCTGAGTGGGGAATCTGCACTTCTGTCACTACCTGACAATAATGAAACATCTCTACACTTCCCTCTGGGTTAATGTCAGAGGAGTCTTGGGAAGAGTCAGGGCTTTTACTACTGCCCCACAGTAAGTAAGGTAAAACCCTTGTTCTGGTGGAGGCTATACCTACCCCTCCCAGTCATGGAGACATCAGTGTAGGCCTACTGAGTAGCAAACAAGGAGGCTCCTCCCTAGGATATCAGTATTAACAAGAAGGCTCCTCCCTAGGATATCAAAAAAGATCAGAAGGAATCTGGGCTTTGACTCTCACTTGACAGTAATGATGTAGCATCCTTATTTCCCCTGTTGAAATTTTGTCAAGAGAAGTTAGCAAAAATATAAGGTTTACATAAGATCCAGCATCTCATAACATAATTCTGCGAATATCCCAGGTTCAGAAACAAATAACTTACCACAACAAAAACAAAAAGATGTCAACTTTAATAAAAAAGACATTAACATGTAGACTGAGGTGACAGAGACATTGACATTATCCAAAAAATTATTTTAAAAAAGCAATCATAAAAATGTTTTAACAAGCAATTACAAACATTCAACATTCATAAAATATATGGAAAACCAGAAAGTCTCAGAACAGATATAGAAGACAAAAATGAATCATTCAATAAGTTAATTAATTTTTAAAAAGGTTAAACTTAGCAACATAACAACCAAGTTAAAAATCTCAATGGATGAGTTCAACATCAGAATGAAGGTAAGGTAAAGAATCACTGAACAGGAAGATAAAACAATAAAATTACCCATATTGAATATAGAGAAAATACATTGGAAAAAACTAACCAAGGCCCAGGAACCTGTGGAACTGTTTAAAAAGTACTCAAAGAAATAATGGTTAAAATTTCCCAAATTAAAAAAAAAAAAATACACAAACATGAATTTAAGAAACTGAGTTGATCCTGAGCAGGATAAATCCAAATAAATTCACAGCAACATACATAATAGTTAAAATTCTAAAAGCTAAAATTAAAAGTCTTGAAAGCAATTAAGATAATATACCTTACCTACAAGAAAAACACTTCAAACAATAGCAACTTACTCATTAAAAACCAAAGAGGTCAGAAGAAAATGGCTTAATGATTTTCAAGTACAGATTCTCCTTGACTTACAATGGCCTTACATCCTGATAAATTCATCATTAGGTAAAAATATCATTTAGTCAAAAATGCATTTAATAAACCCAACCTACTAAAAATTATAGCTTAGCCTAGCCTACCTTAAAATATGCTCAGAACACTATTAGCCTGCCTGTAACTGGGGAAAATCATCTAACACAAAGCCTGATTTATGATGTTGACTCTCTCATGTAATTTACTGAATATTGTATTGAAAGTGAAAAACAGAATGGTTATATGGATACTCAAAATACACTTTCCACTGAATGTGTATTGCTCTTACACCACAGTAAAGTTAAAAAATTGTAAATTGAAGCATCATAAGTTGAAGACTGTCTATACTAAAAAATAAAGATCTGTCTATTTATAATCCTATTAGCAGCAACAATGTATTAATATACTTCCATAATGAAGGAAAAATTAAGATATTCTCAGATAAATAAAAAACTATGACAATTTTTTCTTTAGGAGACCTACATGAGAAGAATAGCTAAATAAAGTTCCCTAAATCTAAAGGAAATAATTTAAGAAAAGAAACCTAGGAATATCAGGAAGGAATAAAAAGAGAAGCAAAATTACATGTAGAGCAGTTTTTCTTCTTCTCTTGGGTTTTACATGTGATGTTTTATGTTGAAAGCAAAAATTATACTACCATTTTATATGTTTCTAAATGTATGTAGAGAAAATGTTTAAGATGATTATATTATGAACAGGGGAATATAAAGAGTTTCACATAAGAGATAAGATACCTATACTTCATTCAAACTGGTACAATGATGGCATCAGCGTCTATGTTATGTAGTACATACATTATGTAATAACTAGAGGTAACCATTAAAAATAGCTATAGATATACTCAAAAAATTAGAAACAATCAAAATTGAATTCTAAAACATGTTCTAGTAACTCACAGAAAGGCAGAAAAAAAGAAAATAGAGAAAAATTAAAAAGAATAAAAGTAAACAAAAATTAAATGCTATTATGTTACAAATGTTATGAAATAAAGTGAAAAGTAGATATGCTAAGCTCTAAAAAATTAATATTAATAATTACATTAAATGTAAATGGCCTAAATATACCAATTAAAGACATAAATGATGAGGTAATTAAAACAGGCTTCACATTGGGGTGGTGCCTGTGGCTCAAGGTGTAAGGTGCCAGCCCCATATACCAGAGGTGGGGGTTCAAACCTGGCCCCACCAAAAACTGCAAACAACAACAACAATAAAAAATATGTGGCTTCATTATATGCCAACTACAACTCTTTTCAAATATGATACTGGAAGTTTGAACACAAATGAGTTGGAAAAGATATAAAAAACAATAAAAAGAAAGGAAAACTTGCTAAATTAATATCAGATAAAGTATATTTCAGAACAAAGACAATTACAGAAGAGCAAGAGAGGCAGATTATTGTATAGTAGATGTTAATTCTACTCAAATATATGTACAGCTTTAGCTCATTTCCTATCAAAACCCCAGGAAGGTTTTTGTACATGCAGCTAAGATTACTCTAAATTATGTTTGTAAAGGCAAAGGAACTAGTATTGCTAAATCAATTTGGAATAAAACAATAAAGTAGAAAAGACCAGTCTACCAATTGCAAGCATTTTTGTATAGCTGAAGAAGTCAAGAATGTGTGGCATTTGCAGAGTGATACAGATACATATATTAGTGCAACAGAATAGAGAACCCAGAATCAGAACCCCTCATATATGCCAAGTTGATTTTCCACAAAATGCAAAAGCAATTCAATAGGAAAGTAACCTTATAACATTTTGAATAAATGGTGCTAGTCTAATTGGAAGAAGAAGTGAAGGAAAAGAGGGAGGGAGGGAGGGAAGGAGGGAGGGAGAGAGAGGAAGGAACAATGAAAAAAACCTCAACAGAAATCTCCTATTTCATATAACATAGAGAATGGACTTAATTATGAAACTATAAAACTTATAACACAAAGGAAAAAAATCTGAGAATATATATGATGCTTAGGCAAGGATTTTTAAGACTTGACACTAAAGAATGATCCATAAAAGGTACAAATAATAAATTAAATTATGTTGAAATTTGACCAAGGACGTGAAAATGTAAAAATGTAAAAATGCAAGATAGAGAGCAGGTGAAAATATTCGCAAACCAAATATTTGACAAAAAGCTAGTATCCAGAATACATGAAGAATATTCAAAACCCAACAATAAAAAAAAAAAAAATGAAATACATAAGAAGGCATTCACTGAAGTAGATATACAGATGGAAAATCAACACATGAAAAGATGTTCAACATCATCGCCATTCAGGAGATATGAATTAGAACTATAATGAAATAACACTACACATCTATCAGATTGGCTAAAACAAATAACCATAACAAATTCTAACAATAATAGAGGGAAACTGAATAATTGTTACAATTTTGGTGAGAATCTAAGATGAAACATTTCATTTTGCTAAAATAAACCAATGACAAAGGTTGGGTTGAAAGAAATAGTTGTGGCTGTATTAGAGCATGAAGAACAATTCTCATGGTGGAAATATTTCATATATTGACTATATTAATATCAGTATTATGATTTTGTTATTGTACTATAGTTTGCGAGTAATTGCCATTGGAATGACAGGGTAAAGGTTACATGGACTCTCTCTGATTTATACACAGCTGCATATAAATCTATAGTTACCTCAAAATACAAATTTTGTTATTAAAACTAAATAGTACTGGGGTTGGATTAAAGATGGCGGCTGAGTAACAGCTTCCCTGCAACTTGGCACAGCGAGTCTGGGGAGACAAGATTCCAGACATCTCTGGCCGGTGGGATCTGCCTATGATCATCCCTTTGAGGATACAGGGAGCCAGCAAGGGACTTCTGGACCCCAGGAGGAGGACAAAAACAGTGGAAAACTGGCAAGTGGCT
>CAUYPK010069361.1:0-65162 GCA_963574355.1 Loris lydekkerianus | reverse complement strand
ACAATGTTAAAGAGCAATGGAGACAATGGACAACCTTGCCTGGTTCCTGATCTAAGTGGAAATGATTTCAATTTAACTTCATTCAATACGATATTGGCTGTGGGTTTGCTGTAGATGGCCTCTATTAGTTTAAGAAATGTCCCTTCTATACCAATTTTCTTAAGTATTCTGATCATGAAGGGATGCTGAATATTATCAAAAGCTTTTTCTGCATCAATTGAAAGAATCATATGGTCCTTATTTTTTAGTTTGTTTATGGGTTGAATTGCATTTATGGATTTACGTACATTGAACCAGCCTGGAGACCCTGGGATAAATCTGACTTGGTTGTGGTGTATAATTTTTTTGATGTGTTGTTGGATTCTGTTTGTTAGGATCTTATTGAGTATTTTAGCATCAATATTCATTAGTGATATTGGTCTATAAATTTCTTTTCTTGTTGGGTCTTTCCCTGGTTTGGCGATCAAGGTGATGTTTGCTTCGTAGAATGTGTTGGGTAATATTCCCTCTTTTTCTATATTTTGGAAGAGGTTTAGTAGTATAGGTACTAGTTCTTCTTTAACAGTTTGGTAGAATTCTGACATAAAGCCATCTGTCCTGGGCTTTTCTTTTTAGGGAGATTTTGTATAGTTGATGCTATTTCAGAACTTGATATAGGCCTGTTCAACATTTCCACTTCGTTCTGGCTAAGTCTTGGTAGGTGGTGTACTTCCAGGTATTGGTTGATTTCTTTCAGATTTTTATATTTCTGAGAGTAGAGTTTCTTGTAGTATTCGTTAAGGATTTTTTGAATTTCTGAGGGGTCTTTTGTTATTTCATTGTTACCATTTCTGATTGATGAAATTAAAGATTTTACTCTTTTTTTCCTGGTTTTGATCTTTTCACAAACCAACATTTGGATTTATTGATCTGTTGTATAATTCTTTTGTTTTCAATTTCCTTTAATTCTGCTCTGATTTTGGTTATTTCTTTTCTTCTCCTGGGTTTGGGATTGGAGTGTTTTTCCTTCTCCAGTTGCTTGAGATGTCCCATTAAGTTATTGACTCTCTTTCTGTTTTCTTCAGCAAGGCTTACAGTGCTATAAATTTCCC
Source organism: Loris lydekkerianus (assembly GCA_963574355.1). Taxonomy (NCBI): domain Eukaryota; kingdom Metazoa; phylum Chordata; class Mammalia; order Primates; family Lorisidae; genus Loris; species Loris lydekkerianus. Next base: position 64,071 of record CAUYPK010069361.1, on the reverse strand, counting down.
TCTTAGGACTGCCTTTGCAGTATCCCTGAGGTTCTGGTAATTCATGTCTTGATTGTTGTTTTGTTTCACAAATTTGGTGATTTCCTTCTTAATCTCGTCGATAACCCATGTACCCTTCAGCACAAGGTTTTTTAGTTTCCATGTTTTTGTATGAGTATGCAGGTTCCTGTTGTTATTGAGTTCAATTTTTCTTCCATGATGGTCTGAGAAGATGCAAGGAATAATTTCTATTTTTTAAAATTTGCTGAGGTTAGATTTGTGGCCTAGGATGTGGTCGGTTTTGGAGTATGTTCCATGGGCTGATGAGAAGAATGTGTATTCAGTTGAATGGATGAAATGTTCTGTAGATGTCTATTAAGTCCACATGTTGAATGGTTAAGTTTAAATCTAAAATTTCTTTGCTCAGTTTTTTTGGAGGATCTATCCAGGACTGCTAAGGGGTGTTAAAATCTCCAACTACTATGCAATTGGAGGAAATCAAGTTGCTCATGCCTGTTAGAATTTCTCTTATAAATTGAGGTGCATTCTGGTTGGGTGCATAAATATTAATAATTGAAATCTCATCATATTGAGTATTACCTTTAACAAATACGAAGTGTCCATTCTTATCCTTCCTTACCTTGGTTGGTTCAAAGCCTACTGCGTCTGTGAATAGGGTAGCAACACCTGCTTTTTTCTGCTTTCCATTTGCCTGGAGTATAGATGACCATCTCTTCACCTTTAGTCTATATTTGTCTTTTAATGTCAGATGTGATTCTTGTATGCAGCAGGTATCTGGCTTGAGTTTTATAGAGAGCAATTTAAACCATTCACATTAACTGAGAATATTGATAAGCCTTTCGAGAGTCCAGTGGACATTTTTAATCCTTTTGCAACTGTGGAAGTTGGAATTTGATCAAAATTTTCTGGGTGGGTTTACTTTTGTGGTGGAGGATTAGGCTGGTCTTTATGGAGGATAGGTCTGATAATATCCTGGAGAGTTCGTTTAGTTATAGCAAATTTCTTCAACATGTGAATGTCATTGAAGTATTTAATTTCTCCGTCATAAATGAAAGTCAGTTTAACTGGGTACAGGATCCTGGGTTGAAAGTTATTTTGTTTTTGGAGATTAAAAGTCGATGACCATCCTCTTTAGCAGAGAGATCTGCAGTTATTCTAACATTCTTCCCCTTGTAGGTGATGGTTTTCTTTCATCTGGCTGCTTTCAGAATTTTCTCCTTCATATTAACTTTAGTGAAGTTGATTATGATGTGTCTGGGGAATGTCTTATTCGGGTTGAGTTGTGCTGGAGTTCCGAAACTGTCTGCTATCTGAATTTCAGAATCTCTTGGCATGTCTGGAAAGTTCTCATTCATAAACTCATGGATAAGAGACTCTGTGCCTTGTGAAGCCACTTCGTTGATTTCAGGGATCCCTATAAGACGAATATTGGTTTTCTTTGGATTCAGAGCTCTCTGAGAGTGTGATCTATTTTTGCCTTCCATTTCTCTTCCTCTTTGAGAGTTTGGGAGTGTTCGAAAGCTTTGTCTTCAATGTCAGAAATCCTTTCTTCTGCTTGCTCCATTCTGTTACTGAGGGATTCTACTATGTTTCTCAGATTGTTGAGGGCTGCAACTTCTTGTCTCAATGTGTCAAAATCTTTGGTCATTTGGTCTTTGAATTCGTTGAATTCTTTTGGGCTACTGCTTGGAATTCTAATTCGATCTTATTTGCTATCCAGATTCTGAATTCGATTTCTGACATCTCAGCTATTTGCTTGTGCATGGGATCTTGTGCTGTGTCTGCCCCATTGATCCTTGGGGGAGTTGATCTACTCTGATTATTCATATTGCCAGAGTTTTTCTGTTGATTTCGCCTCATGATTGTTTTTCACCGTTGGCTCTGGCCGTCCTCAGAGTTGGGGAGGAGTCTCTCCAAGATTAGACCCCAGCGGGATCACTCTATTGTTGCTGGATCTTTGTAGGGAGTGACCATGTGTAGTTCCTCTGGGGCTGCCCCAGCCAGGGTGTTCTGGTGTGGAAGCAGCTCTGGAGTGTGACACACCCAGATCCAACAACAGGGTGGGAGGTGGTGCACACAGTTCTGGGAGTGCCTGGCGCCCAGTGCCTTTGGCACAGAGAGCCCAAGGCTCCAGCAGTCTCTGGCCAGGAGAAGGGCTCTGCGCAGAGGCAGGGAGGGCTCCGGAGGGCACGCGGCTACCAGAGTCCCTGACTAGATGAGTGGGCCAGTGTGGAGGCAGGGAGGGCACAGGAGGGAGGACGCAGGGTTGCGCCACTCCCGCAGTTCCTAGTCAGGGCATGCAGAGGCCCGGCAGGCATGGGTCGCAGGTCGGGGGTCTCAGTGCAGCTCTTATGGAGGTCCGGGCAGTGCTAACCCGAGGAGTTTGAGGTTGCTATGAGCTGTGACGCCACAGCACTCTACCCAGGGCAACAGCCCGAGGCTCCAGTGTGCCAAAACTAGTCTCACTCTGCCCCTGAGGGTTAAGGCTGTAAGGCAGCTCAGTCTCTGCCTTTAGGCTGCTCAGTCACTAAGTTACTAGCTCCCACCTGATCCTTGCTCTGCAACCCTGAGTGTGGAGCTTGCAGGGGCAGTTCTTTCACAATGGTTCCCTGCGGCCCACAGCCAAACACTATTAGCTCCGTCCGGCCCAGTGGCTCAGTCTCTGGCCCCAGACAATGCCCAGAGTTCTCCGCACTCCTGCTCAAGCTCTCCCCAAGGCAGTTCAACTGAGTGCCAAGTCCAAAAACACCAGAACAGTTCATAGGTAAGGCCTTTCCGGTTTGCAGTCTCATTGCTGCTTGTACTTACGGCTGCCGGCAGGATTAGGTCAATCGAACATATGCCTTGCTTTTACTTTTAAATCAGTTAACTTATTGATCTCAGATGCAAGACACCTGATTTACATTTTTTGCAACTCTGGAGTATTTAAATTTATAAGTCTTGGGTGGCACCTGTGGCTCAAAGGGGTAGGGCACCAGCCCCCATATGTGGATGTGACGGGTTTAAACCCAGCCCTGGATAAAAACCTGATCCTGTGAAGTAAGAGCCACAGGATAACCTTTCTGTAGCCTAGTAAGAGCCACATTCCATGCAGATTTCTTTTGGATCCTCAGGAATTTGATAAGAAATTGAATCTCTAGCTACCTGAATATACTCCAAGAAACGGCAAACCACAGGGCACCAGCCTGCCATGGCAGACATCCCCCATGACTTGGGTGAACTTCCTGGCTCTCCGCCTTTCCACAGGGCTCCTTATTTCTTCTTTACCATTTTTATTGAACAAACAGAAAAATATGCTGTACATTACTTGCATAGACTACTTCCAGAACCATAAAGCAATACCATACACTTACTTTCAACTACCCATCTACGGTCCTTTATCTTTATATAATTTTTTTAACTAAAGACATGTATTACTTTTAAAATATCTTTTGATTTTAAAAATATATTCTATATAGCATAATCAAGAGTCTATGCCTAAACTTGTGATGGAATACCTTTTTATTTAATACTAATATCCTTCACCAGTCTATCTACTAAATAGCATATATAAGTTCCTATAGGCATAGCTGTCCTTGCCTTTATGAAAATAAATTAAAATAGTTTTATTCTGAAGTTCTGAGCCTCCTAAAATATTGAGATTTTCACTCTTTTTGATCTTTTCAAATCACTATTATTTAGTTACAAATAAAGGAATACATTTATCTATGCATATATAGCATATATGTACACGTGTGTGGTAGGCCTTTATGGCATTTTTCCAAATATTAAAATTTGAGCATTTTCTAATTCATTACACCCAGTGAGAGAATGACAGCAAAAATCATTTTAGGCAAATCCATTTCCAAATAAAAGCTTAACCAATACTATGCCTAATTGACTAACCTCCTTGGGGGGTTTATTTTAAAAATACAGTCTTTGTTCAAACATTGGTATTACTTTCTGATACAGTATAGTGCTGCTTCTTGCTTTGTGATTCCTTACTCTGCCATTTCATAATCCATGTCTAAAGAAATCCTGTACTGCAAAGATACATCCTCAGAAGAAGAGATGTACATTTGTCACTCAGTAAAACAACAGTAAATAACTGAAATGTTTTCCTGGGTCCCTGATGCTAGTATGGTGTATGGTATGTAATACATGTCCATGTTTTACTGCTTGAACTCCCCACTGGGATGACGAAGAAATATCAATGCAAAGTGAGGCCATAGAAAATCACCTGTCTTTCATTCTCTTAACATACATTTATTATAGGTCTTATTACATGACCAGAATTTGAATATAGTAAACAACACCAAGTATCATTTATCCAAAAACTTACAAGCCCTATAGGAGAAAAAGACAAGTAAGTAGGCAATTATTGTGCAGTATGATAAGGAATAAATTAAAATTGCCATGTGGCCACATTAGTTGTTACAGCCAGTGTTGAACAGGGTGAGTGGCATCAGTTTGCTAGAAAAGAGACACCTAAATGCAGGTAGGAATTAACCTGGAAAAGTCTGCAAGCAGCACATTTCAGGCAGAGACAGTGGAAGCAAGTGAGCAATTGTCAAAATGGAAGAACTACAGAACTGCCAAAGGACTCGGGGGCAGTACACATCTTCTGAATTATAGCTTCTGGCCTCTCATTCTTAAGCTTGCGATGCAGGCAGAATGCCACACCTGATGGATCCACTAGTCAGAGAACATACCACAACCCCAAATCCTCAAACCTCAGAGATGATGATGACAATGCCACGACAATGAGGTGCAGATACGGCATTCACAAAACAGGAACGCTATGCTGCTGTTGGTCATCCTCACCACCCATCTCCCAGTCCCCCATCTACCTCTGTGGTACCGTGGGGTCTAAATAGGTCTTATCATCTGTAGTCCCAAATACACTGCCACCTTTCTCAAACTCTATGAGAATGTGTTCAGTTGTCTGCTTGTGAAGCCCATCAGTACAACTTCCCACAAATCTGTGGCTGCTGGGGTGACTGAGTAGCTGAAAGAACCTGCATAAGCTTCAATAGCAGGCCAGAGCACCACTCCTCCGTGAATGACAACTGATGGGTCAAACCACCAGGGAGCTGCCGAGGAGTTATTAATGGTGACAAGTACACTACCTGGAAGACAGGTTGAGAGGTAAAAAAGATTATTTATAAGTGAATAGTTAACAGCTGTACCTACTGCTAAGCATTACACAGATGCCACAAACTGTAGAATTCAAATGCTGAGTTATTCAAGCACGAACAACTGCCTGTCACCCAAATGCAATGCATCGCTACAAATTAAGGTGGGAGAGATGAGATGCTGTAACACTGCCTCACCAAGGAAGGAAGCGTGATCTCAAGGCCCAGGTAAGGGGTGGAGAAAGGGCAAGATAACCATGAGGCAAATTACGGTTCTTAATAATAATGACAAATTTGCAAGAACAGCACAGTAATTTTTCCTGAGGGCTCTGACAACACAAGAGATGCGAACTGAACTGTGTATTAGCAAGAGTAAACTGGACTTGGGAGTAAGGGGTGCTAGAATGCAAAATGAGAAGAAGAAAAAAATCTGCAACAAGAAAGAAACCATAGAAGATTGGTTTTAAAACTATTTGAGTAATTATTACCTAAGATAATTGTTATTATATTTTATATATAGGTAAATATAACATCTGCCACTTTGGAATGAATATTTATGCCTCTCTATCATGATTCTGGACCATAAACGAAGTAGATACTATAGATATTATCTAAATCATCTCATGTATTAACATTAAGAAAATCAAGGGGTTCGTCTCAATCCGATGTTCTGAACTGCTTAGAAGCACAACATATATTGAGTTGAAAATCTATGTGAACTAATGATCACACATATTTTTATATTTTCATTTTTCTAGGAACTGATAGTTTCTATGTCCATGTATACATTTTAAGGTGTCTATATAGAGAAATTAAAGAGAAGAAAGAGAAAACAAATGATATTAAAGAAATATTCACATTTTAGAAACGAAAGATATATTTTTAATATGCCACATCATTACAAACTCATTGTAGAACACACTCCAAGTATTAGTGTGATAAATACAGCTACTCTTACCTTTTCTCCACTATACAGTTAAGTTATAAAAAGTAACGCAGTGCCCCAACTATGTATGCTATTCACTTATTTGTGTAAAAAAGGGAAAAAAATAACATTTATATACATAAAATTATAGGCTATCTCTAGAAGGATATTCCAGAGAACTAGTAAAAGGGGTTGGGCCTGCAGTGAGTAACTACTAAGCAGTCAGGCGGCATGTCAGGCAGCATGCATGCATTACATGCATGTATTAGCTATTCAAAATATAATCATGTGGGCGGTGTTGTGGCTCAAAGGAGTAGGGCGCCACCCCCATATACTGGAGGTGGTGGGTTTAAACCCACCCTCTGCCCAAAACTACCAAACAAACAAACAAACAAACAAACAAAAACCCAAAATACATCATTTCTTAAGTACCTACTTTTTGACCTAGAAATTCTATTTCTAAATATTTTTTCCATAAATATTGCACATTCAAACATACACAGTAATTTAGCCGAATGTGATGGCTCATGCCTGTAATTCTAAAACTCTGGAAGGCTGAAGCTAGTGGATTCCATGAGATTAGGAGTTCAAGAGCAGCCTGAGCAAGAGTGAGACCCCGTCTCTACTGAAAAACAGAAAAAGTAGCCAGGTGTTATGGCATGTGCCTGTAGTCCCTGCTGAGGCTGAGGCAAGGGGATCACTTGAGTCCAATAGTTTGAGGTTGCTGTGAGATAGGCTGATGCCACAACACTCTGCCCAGAGAGACACAGTGAGACTCTGTCTCAAAAGAACAAAACAAAAACAACAACACATCCTTTCCTCCCCTTCCCACTGGGCTGATTTTTTTTTTTTTTTTTTAATTTTACTTCCAACTGTGCACATAAGTGCTAATCACTTAGTTCCAATTTAATAATGCCAAATATTTTAAAATAAATGATTCTTTAAATGATAGTATAACCACATAATGGGAAATTACATGAAGGTTAAAAAAGAACAGATGAGATCTCTATATACCAGCATGGGAAAAGGTCTGTATTAGTTTCCTGAGCTGCCATATCATATTACCACCATCTTAGTGCCTTAAAACAACAACAGAACTTTATTTTCCAACTGTTCTGGAGGCCTCTATCCTGGCTTCTAGTGGGTGCTGGCAATCTCTGGCTTGCAGGCATATCACTCCAATCTCTGCCTCCATCTTCACATTTCCATCTCCTATGTGTATGTCTCCTCTGTAAGCCTGTCCTTAATCTCTCCTTCCTCTCTAAGGATACACATGATGGTAGCTACAAGGGCACCTACACAGCCCAAGATTATCACCTCATCTTAATCACATCTGCAAAGACCCTTACTTCCAAATAAGGTAACATTCATGGGCTCAAGGAATTTGACATAATTATTTTCAGGGTCATTTTGGTCTACAACAAGGTTTAAGATACATCATTAAAATTTTGAATGGTGGCTGCACACAGTGGCTCATGCTTGTAGTTCTAGCACTGTGGAGGGCCAAAGTAGAAGGATTGCTTGAGCTCAGGAGTTCGAGACCAGCCTGAGCACGAGTGAGACCCTGGTTCTACTAAAAATAGAAAACTAGCCGGTGTTGTGGTGGATGCCTATAGGAGGCTAAGGTAGGAGGATCTCTAGAGCCTAAGAGTTTGATGTTGCGTGAGCTAAGATGACACCACAGCACCTCTACCCAGGGTGACAGAGTAAGACTCTGTCTCTACAATTTAAAAAAAAATTTTTTTTGAGTGGTAATCTTTAAGAAAACTTATATTGAATGGATCCCTTTATTAAAATAAAGATGTAATTAATTAGTACTATATATGCCTGATAATATATGGAGGACTGTATACCAAACAACTAAAATGAGGGTTACCTCTAGGGGAAGGTGCAAGGGATTGTTTTCATTTTTTGCATTATATATTATTGCAATGTTTGAATTTTTAAGTCAATCTTGTATTACTTTGATAAGCAAAAACTAATAATATATATTTAAAAGGAAGCTTGGGTATATTTTGACATTTCCTCAAATTTTCTTACCTAATTCTGCAATCTTTTTGGTCCCTGTTGAGAAAAAAAGGTTTAGTCAAATCTTTATAAGGTTTTGATTTATATCCAAAACTGTTATAGTGGAATGAAATTTTATAAACAAATGAATAAAAATATGAGGTCATAATTTCTGACATTGATAAAATGCACTGTCAAAGTTTCTAAAATGCATTGTCAAAGTTTCTAAGAAAGAAAATCTTAATTCTACCCTTCTATGAATCCTTGACAATTATTCCATTAAAAAAAAAAATCAATCCCTAAACCCAAATTCTATGACCTCTCCTTTAAAAACAAAGTTTTAAAAAGCACTTGTAAGGTTGACTATGCATAGGCATGAACTACTAAATTGGCATTAGCTTGTTCACCTTGCCCTTTACAAAATCTTTGTCTTTGCAGATTTTCTCACTAAATATGACTTCATCTTCAGGGTTTTTCCCCCTATAAAATTCAGTAACAAGAGCTTCACCTGATAGTTCCAGAAATCGTTGTACATTTCTATACTCCAGGTTTGTCCCTGTACCTAAGAACTGCTAAGCATGGTGAAAGTCAACTGGAGCTCCCTAGATTCTATTTCTCAAGAGTCTATAAATATTGAGCAACCTCTTCTTTATCTAAAAGAGAAGACAGTGAACTTTTATTGAAAAGCTTATACTATGTTAAGCACATCTGTCAAGAGCAAGAACACCACACTGCTGAAGAAAAATTTCTGCATTAACTTTTCTCATTCATTTACATGAGTTTATGAAATGTCTGCTGTGTGAAAGACAGTACCACAAACCATAGTATCTGGTGTAAACTATGTGGGCAGAACTGGTGTCTGAGAATCTGATGAGAAAAGAGTTAACAGCAGACAGTTGCTCTGATGTGAGGCAAGCCAGCAAGCCGAGGCATAAGAAGATGTGGGAGAAGAACAGGAGTCAAACAGGTGTCATGCAGGAGCAACTCCACAGTCAGGGCCCACGATACTGATAATTATGAATATCGTCAGGTCTGCCAAGACATATATTGAGCAATGAACAAAGAGGGGGCGGGGAAAGTAGGCATATTACAAAACTTGCCACCCACCTACCATTGGCACTATCAGCTTCATAGGTTCTATTAAAGGCAATCAAGGGCACCCAGCCTCCCCTGAGATCAAGAGGAGATGGTGATTATAAAAATAATAACAGTTTTAAAAATTACCTAAATGCTCTAAGGGAGCTTTTATTTCTGACAGTGTTAATACTTGCAAGAAGGAAGGTAAAAAACAAAAACAAACTACAAGACCACAGTAGCCTCAGTCTGAAAGGCCACTCTAGGGCTACTTAAGTCAAACACTCTCTGCAAGTTCAGTGGTTAGGCGATTCCCTCCCCTGGGTGGCATTCCAAAGGCATCTCCTTCACATGTGGAAAAACAAGAAACCAGCACTAAAACATTACAGCAGATTTCTGTTTGAAACTACATTTCTGGAGGAAGAGAGAGAGAGGGAAAGAGGGGGGTAGGGAAGAAGGGAGAGTGGGAGGGAGGGAGAGAGAGAAATAGACTATTCCTTCACTTAATTTGTTTTTAAACCAAAATTGCCTAGAGACACCAGTTTGTGAAGCCAAGTTTGTTAAAGTGCAAGTATAATTTACTTTTATATAAACATAACTTCAGAAAGCTATCAGTAGGTTCCATTTTCAGTAAAAACAAACAAACACACACACACAAATAGAAGCGCTAAATAATTATAAAACATATGCTACAAACCCTGGCTGTGTTTATTTTATGACAGTTAACATTATTTACAGTGTGATCTGGTCAGAATTAATACTCAAAGGACTATGCACAAAATATGTCCAAGTTTTCTTCTTAACCACGCATACCAGCAGTTTGGTCAATCCATATTCCAAATAAATTTGTCTAGAGATCTCCTGTATCCCCCCCCCCAAAAAAAAAAAAAAAAAAATCAAGTGTATTTTTAACATAGACTTTTATTCACTATACTTGAGTAATACCACCAATAAGCCCCAAATAGCAATGCAGGGAGGGCGGCAACTATGGCTCAGCAGGAGGGCGCCGGCCCCATATACTGAGGGTGGGGGGTTCGAAACTGAACCTGGCCAGCTAAAACAGCAATGACAACTGCAACAAAAAATAAAAACCAGGCACCTATAATCTCAGCTACTTGGGAGGCTGAGGCAAGAGAATTGCTTAAGCCCTTAAGTTGGAGGTTGCTGTGAGCTGTGAGCCACAGCACTCTACCCAGGGCAACAAAATGAGACTCTGTCTCCACCCCCCCCCAAAAATAATAATAATAATACCAATGCAGGGGGAAGCTCAGCCATTCTCTTCTTAAATAATGGAAAAGTTTAATGAAAATGCATTGAAAACCCTTCCATTAGCTACATGAGATTCTTTAGTTCTACACTATTCATTTCATTACCTCAGTTGTTTATATATATATATATGTTAACAATTCTAAAAGATTTCAGGGTGTTTCTCAGTGAAAAGACAGCTAGTACTTCATGTTACACAAAGACTGAATGTATCCTATTGAGAAAAACTATTTAAACAGTTTTTCCTTGCTATTAGAGTGGCATTTGGAAATACTGACCATCTGCAAAATGGAAGGATAAAACTTTTTCCTTTGAATATTTAACTGAGAGGTATACAATAGCCAAGAGACATATAAATAGAAAAAAACATAATTAAGAATACTTTTTGAAATGAAATTTTTCAGTATTAAAGGATTCCAGTATTTTGCTTCCATTCAAGGCCTTATATTAATATACATACCAAAATTTATGGGACAAGGCAGTGTTTAGTAATTTAGGCTAAAAGAAAGAACAGCTGCTTTTCCTCCCTGGGCACACATACAGGAGAGGTCTTCCCTTGCAGTAGACATCAGCCACATCCTATCTTCCCTGTTCTGCCAATCACAAGGAATGATTTTTTGCAGTGATGTGTTAGAGTTGGCTCCTACCGGTGTATAAGAGCTGACTGTTAAACCTGCAAGAATTATGTAAACCGACAGCTCAAACAGCCATTATTAAAAGTTCAATTGTATAGACATACAATCAAAGAAATACTAAAAATGGAGATATTCAAAACTCTTTTCTAATTATTTGACTATATTTTACTATCATCTGTGCTTTTAAAGTTACTTCTATTTACAACTGGTACGTTGGCAATACTATTTAACAGTGTGCAACTAAGCATCCTTCCCAATTGTGTTCAGTCACTTACGTTGATAGGCTGAAATCAGCCACGGTGGGATATTTTCACCCTAGAAATCAACTCACATTGCAAATCAGATCTTTTTTCATTTAGAGAGCTATCATAAAGCATTTACCAACACACTGCTTGCTTCTTCTGAATAATAGATGACTGTATAGCTTCAAAACTTAGACTTTATTTGAAAATACACACTCATTTAAACTTTATAATCCCATCTGTACCCATTTGGAAAGGAGGAAAAAAGAGAGATAATTTTGCTATGGCAGATTTTTTCTAAATAACTATAAATTTTATTTGGACCACTTATTTTTATGAAGTCTTGTAAAACATAACATGGAGCATGATTTCCGAATATGAAAAACATTAGATACAACAAATGAAATATATGGTTTGTGTCTTGGATAGGAAACACCCTGCATGCTGCTGGAAACAAACCCAAAGATTAAGTATCAGGCACACAGGTTTTTTTTGTTGTTGTTGTTGTTAATGCCCAAATTATTGTCTTTTTATAGTAAGTGAGATTCTAGCCATTAGAATTCTTTGTGTCTTAAAAAACTGTCAATTTATCCATGACAAAAATATACTTAAGGAATAAAACGTAAGGGTGAAATAATTCTGAATCAAAGCCAATAAAAAAAAAAATCATAGCTTACAGGTATTAAAATGTAAGAAAAATTTAGAGATAAACTACTTTTGCTTAAACACATAGCATTATCTGTTAAAATGAAAATCAGGATGAATCAAATACTCATATTGTTAAAACTGAATATGATAGGAACAAAAAATCTGCCTATTTGTATTACATGGTACATCCACAGTCTAATTCTCACCATCTCATTCTTTCCATCTCTGATTTATAAACTTAAAACAAATATTTACATTTTTAAAGATTACTGTTATTTGTAAACCATGTACAAAAAAAGGAAATATATTGAAACTAAATAGCAAACTATTCAGAAATCTTACTAATGCCAACAAGAAGGGGGAAAAGGAAGAAAAATATTACTAGCGTTAAAATGTATGTTTTTATAGCTCTTCCTGTGGCAGTAGGCAAAACTTCATAGAAGTGAATTTTATTACAGAGAAACATAATCTAAAAATCAACTTTTAAGACAAGTATTCTTAGCAGTAATACAGCAGGTTTCAATGTAACAGTAAAAAATAAGTCTGACTCCTAAAATTTGTTTTTAAAAACATCCAAGTCTATTTAACACAGCTAGACTCTGTGACCATCACATAAATCAATAATGGAGTAAGTGTTTTTTAAAATAGTCCTACAATGAATTATTATTATTATTATTTAAAGAGAAACATTACTCAATGCAAAGAACTTTAGCTGTGGTATCAGAAGATCCCAATTTAAGTACTACTAGTTTGGGCACTATTCAGACTTTTTACTATTATTAAGCACAACTTTTCCTTGATCTAACGTTATGAAAGTCTTCCTGTTTTAGTTTTACAGTAACTGAGATTGGCCACGAATAATAGAATCCCTTGATAGTAATGCAGGAACACAACTACATAACCTAATTCTGATTTTACCATAGCTGTAAATCTGTATCACAAAGAATCATGAGAAGACCATTTCTAAACATTTGTGCCTATCTTCCTCCTTCATTTTCCTTTTCCTTATCCTCTCTGTCTTAATGGACTATAATATAAAATCAAATATATTGTCATTTATTTTACTTAACTGTTTATATACTCTAATCTTAAACTACATACACATATATACTTTTTAATATTTACTTATTTATTTTTGAGACAAAGTCTCACTCTGTTGCCCAGCAAGAATGCCATGGCATCATAGCTTACAACAACCTCAAACTCCTGAAGTCAAGAAATCCTCTTGCCTCAGCCATCCAAAGAGCTGGGACTACAGGCGAGTGCCACCATGACCACCTAATTTTTCTATTTTTAATAGAGACTGGGTCTCACTCTTGCTTAGGCTGGTCTGGAACTCCGGAGCTCAAGCAGTCCACCTGCCTTGGCCTCTCAAAGAGTGCTAGGACAGGTGTGAGTTAGCCCACAAGGCCTTAATTTAAATTACAAATTACATGTTTTTCTTCCAGAAACAAAGAATGCACTAAGTCACTTTCCCCCTAACTATTTTTATTTGTTCTTTTAGGGAGGCCACACAATGTTAACAACAACAACAAAAGTTCTCTTACCATGTAAGAGGTACAGAGAAGCCATGATTCAACTTATTTTCTATTCACTTAACAGCAAGATAGCTTTAGTATATTCTCACAAATAGCCTAGACGTGATTTCTTCAAAAACCATTCAAAATTTGGAGGGATTAAACCCTAGATTACAAAGTAAATGACAGAAAAAGAGGCAACACTTTTAAACTCTGGCTCTGAAATGCAGAGAATAAAATGGTTTCCAAATTTTTAACTTTTGTCAAAGTTGACATTTCTAAACATAAAAATAATGTTAAGCAGCTATAAATACTAAGTTCTCAGAAATTCTAGGCTGCTGAGTTGTAAGAAATGAAATTAGGACATCCAAGCTTTGGTGCTTTTTCTTTATAGCAAAGTTTTCCATGTGCTTCTAACAAAAGAGATGAAAACACTGTCTTTCAATCATCTTTACAAATCTATTGGTAAGGAAAGCTCAAGATAAGGTCGTGAATTTTAGTTCATTGGTTAAAAAATGAAATCTCATAGATTCATTCGTATTTCATATTAATGTTTTTAGACAGAAGAATAGAAATTGTTCAGGAAGTTGCACAGATGCCCTATGTTCACTACAAGTTAGGTTTACTACCTCTCCAGTTTCCTAGACTCCTATGTACCCAACTTTGAAGCCGAGAATCTATGAATTCCTTTTCCTCTCTTATTAAGTGTATCTGGTCGGCAAGTGGTTTTACCTAACCCTGTTTTGTTTATTCTTCCTGCCACTACCCTTAAGGGCAGCCTTATTTTTACTTGAACTATGGTGACAACCTCCAAATTAGACAGCCTGGCTCAGAACTCCTAAGTTCCACATTGCTATCACACCAAATGAAGCTTTCTAAGGCACTGAATCAGGTGACTGATCATTCTAACACTGGCCCCTAAATTCTTCATGTCGTCTTCTCTCACAGTCTGGTTCTGGGCTTTGATATGTGATTTGCTTTGGATGATGGGATACTAGTAAATATGAAGCAAGCAGACACTTTTAAAGCACCTGCACAATTGGACTTGCCCTCTCCTGTTGCTCTACAAATACCTGCATGTGAAGAAGCCCAGGTTAACCTGCTGAATGATGAATGGTAAGTCACCCTGTTACCTCTATTGTCCCAACCAACAGCTGGTTCCAACCCTACCGCCAGATTTGTAAAAGGACATCCTAGATAAACCAACCCCATGTCAATGTGCCAGGTCACTGCAGATTTGCCCAGATGACCCACAGTCTGGGTCAACAAAATGATGGTATTTGAAGGTGTTTTAAACCACTAAGTCTTGCGTGGTTTGTCATGTAGCAGTGAATAGCTAATATACTTACAACTCACTTAAAAAAAAACAACTTTCTTTTTTCCATTTGTTCCCCCCCCCCCCCCCCCACAGTTTTACTCCATTGCCATAGGCTAGAAAGTCATAGAGTCAGCCTAGCTCACAGCAACCTCACTCCCTTGGGCTCAAGGAATTCTCCTGCCTCAGCCTCCCAAGCAGCTCTGACTACAGGCATCGACACCACACCTGGTTAATTTTTCTGCTTTTAGTAGAGATAGGGCCTCACTCTTGCTCAGGCTGTTCTCAAACTTCTGAGCTCAAGGGATCCCCCTGCTTCTGCCTCCCAGAGAGCAACTGTGCCCTAGCCTAAGACATCAACTGTCAATGAAATAAAACCCTTTAACCTAGCAATAAAATATTTTTGGTTCTCTAGTACCACTACACCTTTTTAAACCTTTCCCACTGTTTTTATAAATGATTTGATATTTCAAAGCTACCATACAACATTGCGAAAAGTAAAAAAAGGCCAATAAAATTTAATAAAGGCTATCTAAAATACTGTGTGGACTTTTTTATTTTGAAGTTCGGCAAAATTCTTTTCTGTAGAAGGTCTTAAAAGAAAATCACTAATAAGCTGACGTATGTGAATTTTTACTATATCTAAGTATGTATTTCTAGCCCCATAATTCAAAACTCACAAAACCACAGACTTTCTTTGTGTTCATATTTTTTCCTATCTTTTAATACACACAAATTGCAGAGCCCACATGACATAGAGCAGTGGTTCTCAACCTTCCTAATGCCCCAATGTACTTTCATTGTTAAAAAGGAGTTGCGACCCACAGGTTGAGAACCACTTACATAGAGAAAAAAAACTCCCCTCCTCCCTCAGAATCTTTGTTTAAGGTCATAAGGTCATATAGTTACTTTGTTTGGACCTTAAAGTTTTCTTTATATCTGATAAATGCTTCATAGAATTCTCATTCAAACTAATATTCTACTTTAAATGAAAAGGGAAAATATAATCATCTTTTAGATCAATCTTCATATATTCAGGAAAGAAAGAAAGAGTCAAATTTTTGTTTCTGTTCTAAATCAAATTTTTATAACAAAAGTAGTTTTTATTGCCAATTTGTTTTAACCACTAAACTTCTCAAGGTTAGTTCAGCTATATAGAGAAAATTCTTTCTACTTAGTATACTATTTTTTTATCAAAACTAAATATTTTAAAAGTTACTCATTTTCAACATTTATCAAACTAACTTTTATCCCACTCACAAACCTTATAAATTGAAATTTACATGGCATTTTTAGTGCTCATTCTAAGCAGAAAAATATTTCTGAAACATGGTTAGAAGTTTCAGATTTAATATAATTATTATAATTAATCAACTACTCTAGATAGAGGAAGATATCTGTACTATTCATATATTTATTGTACAGGAAAATATGCTTTAACTTTGTGAATGTCATTTCAAAATGAATACATCTGCACTGAGTACAAAGACCATCTTTTAGATATATGCTATTAATACAAAAATCTGATATTATTCAATGCATAAGTACATTCAGTCTTCTTGTATCTCACTCAAAACACTACAGAAGTATTTGAAAAATACTTTTAAAATACTTAAATAATATATTCTTATATTTAACAACCAACCACATATTACTCTTTTACAAGATTTTCTGCTATGAAGTCAACAAAAGAACCATGATCTTCCCAAGTTCTCCTCAATATTTATATTATACTAATTGAAAATGATTATAAATATATATATATATTTTAAAATATGTATATTTTAAATATATATAAAATAAAATATATATTATATAAAAATATGTATATTAATATATAAAACAAGAAAACTGTAAAAAATTAATGCTTTACTTTTTCCTAACATGTAACTCTGGTATTTCAATTGTACCACCTTGATTTTCTATTAATATAAAATAGCATGCGTAAGAGAAGGTACACTTACCTTTCATAAAGAAACCTGATCCAATAATTTTAACAAAAGCCAAACCTTGTCTAAAATAAATGGCAACCAGATTCATAGCAAGACATACTTGACCTGTGGCATGGGCAAATCTAAAAAGTTTGCGAAATTTAAACTATCATACACTCCTTAGGTCTGGGAAACCACAAGTTATACCCAAGATGCTGTTTGAGCCTTCAAAGCAATATGCTCAAGTGAATAAATCATACATGAAAACCCTATGCTGTAGCATTCTTTTATAAAGTTCCTTTTTAAGAAGTATTTCCCTTCTAGGGGTGTGCCCCTTTCAGGTCCCAGATACTTTTTCCATATGGGAAATATAATGTAGTAAAGCTTCCTTCCATCTGGTGCCTTGAAAAACATTTATGAAGAAGTTTTATTATGCATCTTTGGTAATTTTGATATACTAGACATCTCATTGTCAAAGTTATCATAAAATATGAACCTTAAAAATTATAATTTATATTAACAGCCTGGGTCCAGGCACAAGGTAGAACAGAGAGAAGAAGAGGACAAAGCAGAGGGTACTGTGTGGCTCTTGTTAACTGTCCACCAGGTCTGCCACTACTTTCCATAAGAAGAACCTACTGGCACTAAACTATCACCTTCTTAATACTACTTAATACTACTTAACACATACTACCAATCAAGAAAGTGATCAGGTGAGCTATAATTCTATGTACAGAGTGAAGGAAACAAAAGGGATACAGACTAATTCTAAACTTGATGTTCTTTAATAGGTACCACAATATAGTGTAAAACACCTACATTTTAACTGGTTCAATTACTCCCCAATTGGCACTGGTAATAGCATTTCCACAGAGATCACCTTGCTCTAAATGAGTGACTCACAGGCAGATCTTGTGAAACGAACCTGATGGGGCGAAAAATGATTATCTTTGGATTCTCACTGAAAGAGAATTTTTTTGTCATCCTCAGTAGAGTGCTGTGGCGTCACAGCTCACGGCAACCTCCAGCTGTTGGGCTTAGAGGATTCTCTTCCCTCATCCTCCAGAGTAGCTGGGACTACAGGCACCCGCCACAACGCCTGGCTATTTTTTGTTGTAGTTTGGCCGGGGCTGGGTTTGAACCCATCACTTTCAGTATATGTTCGTTTGAATTAATGGGGTTTGGCGTCTATCTGAAAACCCATTATATATATATTATTTTAAAAAGTGTGTATGTATATACATATATATTATTAAATATATTAAAAATAATATATATACACACATATAATATATATATTAAAAATTATATATATATATATATATATATATATATACACACACACACACTTTTTTTTTTGAGACAGAGTCTCATTTTGTTGCTACAGGCTAGAGTGCTCTGGCATCACAGCTCACAGTAACTTCAAATTCTTGGGCTCCAGCAATGCTCTTGCCTCAACCTCCCAAGTTGCTGGGACTATACATACCCACCACAACTCCCAGATAGTTTTCTGTTTTTTTTTTTTTAATATAGACAGGATTTTGCTCTCACTCAGGCTGGTCTCTACCTCCTGAACTCAAGTAATCCACCTAACTCAGCCTCCTATAGTGCTAGGAATACAGGCATGAGTCACCATGAGTGGCCTAAAATAAATGTTTTTTAATTCAAAAAGTGGGGACTGGATTGAAAATTACTATTCCTTGAGTCAGTCATTTAACTGTAGAGTCTGAATGAATAGTATAGATAAGACCACATAGGGAAACGTTTAAAATTCTTTAAAGCATTAACTTTTCAAGCAAATTCAAAATAAATCCAAAGTCTATTACATATAGTTCACTATTGCATTAATTTTATATCTCATATATTCGTTAGAAAATGTACTCAATGATCTCTCTCTTCCCTTAGCTTAGCCTGAGCAACCAACCTCCACTGAACTGAAAGCTACAACAGAGTGGCACAGTGCCTGTCTGCTTAGTGCTTGTAAGTAGTAGCCATTCAAGTACATAATTGTTGAATGAATACATTTCCCCAAATCCTCAAAATGGGGGAAGAAAACAAAAAACAACAGAAAATAAAAAATTTGTGGGAGAAATATAATATCTGTGACCTAATGGGATTTTTAAAGAGATGAAAAACTGCAATTCAAAAACTATATACCAAATAAATAGTGCATATTAAATGATTCATCTTAAATTAGCAATAATGAGTACTATTTAATTAATTTCCATTTACCACCTTGAAGTTGCCTGTGACTTTTCTGAATTTACTTCCCAGTGTTTTAACTAAATGTCTCAATTCATTTTTCTTTATTAAAAATTAGTATGAACAGTAAAAGAGATTGTCTTTCTGTATCTAACCCTACTACCATACAATCATCGAATATGTTTTTATTTTATAACTCAGAGTCACAATGCAGAATAACTGGAAAGTACTCTGAAATTCTCAAATTTGCAGACAAAATACACAGCAGCAAATATTTGTATATAAAAATTTGGCTTTAGAATTTTACATAAGGGAAATTTAGGGCTAGAGAAACATTTGCCTATGTCTTGAAAGTAATAAAATCATTATTTAAACATTCTGTGCTTCAAATTTTCATTAATTTAGACTGACCTACTCAGTAACTTGAAAAGATAATGTTTTCACATTACATATGAAAATATGCATATTTCTGTTGTTGAGTACATGAGCATATCGGTCTCTATACCCATAAAATTAAAACAGAGAAGTAGAAGTATCTGTTCCCTACTACCAAAAATTATCTAAAACTTAAGTATTTCAAGTTAGCCAAGTATTTCTCAAATCCTTAAAATAACATCTGTGGACTGTTTGTCAATAACCTTATTTTGTTTTATTTTATTTTATTTTATTAGTTTTTGGCCAGGGCTGGGTTTGAAACCACCACCTCCAAAAGTGGGGCCGGCACCCTACTTCTTTGAGCCATAGGTGCTGCCCGACTATTTTGTATTTTATTTTATTTTTTTAGTTTTAATAACCTTATTTTAGATTACGCTTATAAGACATAAGAGCATAACGGCTACAAAATGTACGTAAGAGGAGCAAATGGCCTTGCTTAATTAAAATGTACAACTTCAGTATCTTAAATTCCATTTATCTAATTTTAAAGGAGGCTTCAGTAAGTCACTCTCTTGACAAGAGCATTCAGATTGCAGGGAAGGCTACAAAGGCATTAATGATATTTACCCCCTAAGAAGAGCTGTTCACACTTCATGGTTTTCCTTGTTATTGCTCAGGACAGACACTAGCACCTCATTGAAAGATCAGTGCTGCAAGGGAAAAAGGCCCCCTGAGACGTCTCAGACTTGAGGAAAAGCACTAAATCAGGTGATGCTACAAAGATGACATGTCTGATTCTCAAGAGTTTCTTCTCACCCTATGGCCACAGATTTAAAGCAGTTAACACACAGCCAATCAAACCCTTCCCCCACTCCCAGAAGACAGGGCCATCTTCTTCTGCAGCAAGCATAGTGAATGCTAGAGAGAAAAATACACTTCCTTCAGGTGCCCTATGTCTGGCAGGATCCAAATGTCTTGTACTGTTCTCAGTTAATCTCCATCGATGTGTGGCTGAATGAATAATACACTGACCTTTTCACCTAAGAGACCACAATTTGAATCCAACGGAAAGTCACCAGAGGATCAGTGGACAGAGGCACTCATATTTTAAAGCAATAAAGCACTACAAGAAGGGAAGGGGTGTAGTTTTTTTACCATGGTTTTGGCCACAGATTCAACTCAGTTTCCCTGGCTCAGCTATCATGAATTGGAACCCTGATTTAGAATTGAAAAGCTCCCAGTATTGCCTCTATGGATTTCAAAATCTGGCAAGAACCCATAGCTACTGCAAGACAGACATTCCCTCACATGTCAATATGTAGAAAAGCAATCCCTGCTGGTGATGGAATGATGGCTGACTCAATGGAATATACTCAGCATGAACTCTAATTCTGGCAGAGATGATAGCACACACAGACAAGTAGCTCTTAATTATTCTTTCACGGGGAATTTCAGTGCATTTTGTAATTGTTAGTTTAAAATTTCTAAACATGCATGCCTTAAAGAGGCAAACAAATGAAGCAATTTATGGTGCTTCCCCAGCTACATAATTTTGTGTCTTATCAAAATACCATAAAATAGATTTAATATTAACGGGTATTCAAGAGACAAAACCTATGGGATAGCAGACTGTTTAAGCCTGTCCTACCATGAACATAAGCCAATATTGTCAATGGTCTATGTTCCAAACATTCTCCTATTTATCCTACTGAGAAATTGGAAAGAAATGCCTATTGTGCACAGAGGCTTCCTTCAACATTGCATCCCAGAGAGGGCACAATATACACCAGTATTTTTTTTCTTTCTTTCTTTCTTTTTTTTTTTTTTTTTTTTGAGACAGAGTCTCACTTTGTCACCCTTGGTAGAGTGCTGTGGCCTCATAGTTCACAACAACCCAAACTCTTGGGCTCAAGAGATTCTCTTGCCTCAGCTTCCCAAGTAGCTGGGACTACAGGAGTTTGCCATAATGCTGGCTTTTTTTCTTTTTGAGAAGGAGGTCTTGCTCTTGCTCAGCCTGGTCTCAAACTCATGAGCTTAAGCGATCCACCCACCTCAGCCTCCCAGAGTGTTAGGATTACAAGCGTGAGCCACCGCGCACCAGTGTTTTTTAATAACCACATTTACTCAAGTGCTATTTTTAAAACCAAAAAACTAAAAAAAAAAATCCACAGCAGGAAAAGCATATTACAATAAAAATAGAAAATACAGTAACCACATTACTCATACTAACTAGAAAGCTGCCTCTGACACTATTATTATGGCTTTGTTAAAGAGAGAAAATTACAAGAGAAAAAGGAAACCAGGCTAAAGCATTTCCTTACAGAAAGAACATTTGATTATCAAAGTCTCTGCAAAATGTTTTTCTAGGGTAAGAAATACGCCATAACTGAAGATGAGTTCTGGACAGAAAATGTATCCCAACTGATATCTCATTCTCTTATCTTTGGGCCGCGTGTATTATGCGCTACTGTAGCCATCCATGTCTCCCATATCAGGTCTACCTGGACTGAGAAAAGAGAGAGAGAAAGTGAGAGAGGGAGAGAGGGGCTGGAGAAGGGAGAAAGAGAGGACACATCAGACCACTTAATTTGTCACCAACATAATAAAACACTTCCTAGACACCAATAGGGACCATACCAGCAGGTTCCTAAAACAACAGTTCACAAAGTCAATAGTCAATGACTGCTTTTTAAAATCTGAGGTGGCTATTGATAACAAATGCCAGAATAACTAGTCACTTCCCCTAGAAAGAAGTAGGGATATGCAAACATCAGACGAATTAAGAGGAATCTCAGAGGAACGGGTCCAGGCCTGGCCTAATCACACTCACCAATCCCACAGTTCATATTCATCTCCTCCTCCCCAACTTGTTAACACCTCTTTCCAACATAACTTTCTTCCCGTATGGGAAAATGCTCTGCTCCATCCTTTCTTTGGAGTAACAATATTCCTCTTCTTCCTTAAGAATCTCTTCTTTCAACAGATCTTCCCAGAGTAATTCAATTTGGCAGGGGTCACTTTGATTCTATTAGCAAATATATTGGCCCATATTCTATTTTTCTAATTGATGTTGGCATAACATATACGGCTATTGTGCATGAATCAAATGAATGTATCAGTATTCATGTTCACCCCATCTGTGGAAATTTAGCCAAAGCTTCCTGAAACCCACACAGATCCTTATCTCATTTTCTATTTTTCACAGCTCTTCATGATTTTATATATCTGCACTCTTGTAGTGTAGGTTACTTAAAAGAAACAGATGGTAGACTAGGACTGGGCCTGGAGGGCCTTCCTATGACTCTTCGTGGTAGTCATAATAGATTTCAGTTCCCATGCAAGCCTCTCTCATCGTCCACCTGCCCCTTCCGTCAAATTGGAGGAAATACCAGAAATGGTCACAGCAGCACAAATAAAATGTATGGAACTAGAAGATTCATAAATCTTCTACTGCTCTAGATTAAGGGATTGAGGGTGGGGATTAGGAGATCACTCTACTTAAGAAATTAAATTTACTGAGTTCTACTATGAATTTAATGTGTTACTTCCCTTCATCTCAAAAACTCCATTAAGAAGGAACAATCAGGAAATTAAGGCTTATAGACCTTTTGTACTTTTTTAGTGGCTAGAAAGCTAATTGGTGGCAGAATTGAAGTTTAAACTCAAAGCTCAGGAACTTTCCCTTAAAAATTCAACAAAAAGCATGTAAGAGCAACAGCTCTGGAGATCTCATGTTTTAATCAGGGCCCATTACAAAGAATATCTATTTTATGTGAATCTGCACTGATTCGTACTAAATGGTGACTGGCCAGTGAACTGTAGACCCATATTTCCTCCTCCTGGGGAATGCAAAAACACCTCTCCATGTTCCAGAGACACAAATACTATTCTAGCAGTGTCACTGTATTCCATCCTGGTGAAACATAAACATACTAAATAAATAAATAAATAAATAAATAAATAAATAAATAAATGGAGGATTATTTTCATTTTAACTCCAAGCACAAAACATCAAGTGATGTCCTTGGATCTAAGGTGTTTATTTTCATTGCTATTCCAACAGAGCTTTGGCAAGGAATTCAAAATCCCTGTATTCCATTTCCAGCATTGACTCTGCCTGAGGCCTCTAGCCATGGTAACTTTAAAACTAGGGATAACAGTCTCTGAAACTCCCTCTAATATGGAAAGGTTAGAAGGATTGCCAGGATAGTATTTGTAGAGTGGTCCAAGCAGTCTGGAAAACAGACGCTATGAATACAACAAACTGCCCTGAACCATCTCTCTTTCGTGTATCTCTGCCAGAGATAGGAGGATCCTGACCAACACATATGTGATCCTTTTCTCATGAAAAAGATTCACATATTGGTGACATGATACAAGGATACTTTTCTTATGTCATGGTGGTGGTAATTCAATCTTTACTTAGAGTCAAATAATCCCTCCTGTCCATCAGTGTTCTGGATCATCTGCGCATTTTTTGTAGTTTAGATCATACGACTTCCCATCATTTGTTTATAGTGCTTTGCCCGTTAGAGTGTGGGTTTCCTGAGAGATGTGCTCTTATGTACTTAGCACATATTAATTAATCAATAAAATTTTCTATTTGAAAAATTTCTTAAAATCTGTGAGGTCAGATAATAACCATAATAAAGCCTGCCTATTTTAAATATGTTCTACTTTATGCAATTTGTTGAAAGCCTAGATAACTCTAATCATTTTAACAAATTCATCAAGTACTCATTCATTCTGTGCCAGGAGCTTGGAGGTACTGGAAGGGTTGATAAAATAGAGAAATACAAAGATGATAGAAATGATAGTGTCATATATAGAATAAGCCATCACTTTAAACAAAGTACACACATGCAAATGCACACCTTCTCAATGTAGTAATGGTTACTATTATTTGTAAGCATGCTATAGGCTAGTTACTGCACCAAATATTTTATAAATGTTACTTCTGCTAATGAATACAAGAAAAATGCTCAGTATCACTAATCATTAGGGAAATGCAAGTTAAAACCACAGAGAGAGCACCTTACCCCTGTCAGAATGGTCAGAAAGGTGAACAAAACAATAGATGTGGTGTGGATACAGAAAGAAAGGAACACTTATACACTGTTGATGGGACTGCAAATTAGTACAACCGCTACAGAAAACGGTATGGAGATTCCTCAAAGAAATAAATGTAGCCTTAGCAGTCGACTCAGCAACCCCATTACTGGGTATCTACCCAAAGGAAATGAAGTCATTTTATTAAAAAAAACATCAATATTTAACACAACACAATTCACAATGGCAAAGATGTGGAGTCAACTAAAGTGCCCATCAACTCATGAGTGGATTATAAGAAAATATGGTATATACACACCATGGACTACTACTCAGTTATAAAAAGGAATGAAATAATGTCTTTTGCAATAACTTGGATGGAATTAGAGACCATTAATCTAAGCAAAATATCTCAGGAATGGAAAAACAAACACATGGCTCATGTAAACATTTCTGCCAATACAGAGATAATTAGTAAAAGAGATAGTATTTCCCTCCCTTATGCAATACCAGTCCCTGAGGTATAGTAGAAATGCAATCATAAACCTTATTTTATTTAATTATATATTTGCCATATGTTACATTGTTATATTTAATTATACAGTAGACAGTCTTCTAGGTTTATAGATAGCTAGAGAGATCTATAGCATATTTTACCAGCTGTGTATTATTCCAGATTAGGAAATGAGAATTTATTCAACTATCTCCCTACAGATGGTTATTCAGTTTCCCTCTGTTTTTTTTTAATATTTTGAATAACTGTTTCAATAAATTTTTCTTTTAAATATATCTTTATGAGATGATTTTTACTGAGTGAAAGCATATATGCATTTAGATGCTAATAAATATTGCCACATTAATGTATTAATCTACCAACAGATTAAAGCCATTTGCATTCCCATCAGTAGGGTCAGAAAGTACTTTTGCTCCACATCCTTAACAAATACCAATGTTATTAATCTATTTTATTTGGGCCAGTATATAACATCTCATTTTAATTTGCTGTTACTTGATGATTAGTGGAATTGAGAACCTTATCATTTTTGTATTTTTCCCAAGAGTGGTCTTTCAGTTTCCTTCTAGGTTTTAAATATACCAAATAAATGTTTCGACACCAACAAATATTATTTCATTTAACCTTTATCGATGAAGAAACTGATGTTCAAATATGTTCTCTCTCTCAGGTAACAAGAGCTATCAAGAAATGAAACCAAGTTTCACACCCAAGTGTATCCAACTTGAAATCCTAAAGTCTTTGTCAATATACTCTCCTGCCTTGTATTTATATTCAAGTATGCTCATAAGTTTATGTGTTAATGTAGGTATGTATTATTTCTTGATAATTAAATAGCAGCTGCCCTTTTGCTTTACTAGTTGGAAAGGAACTCTGGTGTAAAAGTGATAGTGAAACATAGAATCCAGGATCGAAGGCTACTTTACAAATAAAGTTCTAAAATAACCAGGTTGGCAGTAGACTGTAATATTTGATATCATCATCTTTTTTTTTTACTGTAGCCTTTTATTTTTTATACTCAGTATGCCATGAATTCATAGGGAATAGGCTCTAGCACCTGACGCCCCCTTTCAGCTTGTTCTCACATATGCTACACAGTATGCTTACTATGCCATGAATTCCTAAAGAATAAGTTCCAGCAGCTCAGGCTCCTGTCTGTTGGTTCTCACAGAGGGGGCTTCTCTGGCTGAAGCAGGCTAGCACTTCGCTTGAACCCAGGTACCTATTTGGCTTCCTTCTTTTCTGGTCATTTTCCTTCACATGTTTCAGGAAGCTAACTCGGCTCTTAGAGTGTTTAATATGTTCAGTACAAATATTAATACTCTTGGCAAGAATCTTGCCCTTAACTTGTTTCTTAATAAAAATGCCCATAGCATGCTGGGTAACACCGCAGACTCTTCCAGTTCTGCCATGGTAACAATCTGTGTGCCATGCCTTTTTGAACGGTACTCATTCCCTTGATGTCTACGGTATTACCTTTCTTGTACATGAACATGTATGCGGCCAAAGGAAAAACCACATGTTATTTATTTTGAGACAAAGAGTCTCACTCCATCACCCTGGGCATAGTGTTGTGGTGTCATCATAGGTCACAGCAACCTCCAACTCTTTGGCTCAAGCAATTTTCTTGCTTCAGCCTTCAGAGGAACTGAAACTACAAGCATGCAACACCACACCCAATTAGTTTTTTTTCCTTTTAGTAGAGATGTAGTTTTAGTAGTTTTTCCCCTTTAGTAGAGCTCTTGCTCAAGCTGATCTTGAATTCCTGAGCTCAAGCAATCCACCTGCCTCTGCCTCCCAGAGTGCTAGGATTACAGGCATGAGCTACCACTCCAGTCCACCTCCATGTTTTCTAAAAGGCCTAGAGAACATATATCAAGTGCCTCTGGTGCCTCTTTTCTTTCCCTTTGTGTTCATCATTTTGGTGAATTACTAGAAGATGCATCTCTGGCCAAAAGGTTACTGTCATCTTTCTTATCCACCATATTAACAGCTAGCATTGGCTTGGTACTTAGCAATTGGGGAATCATTTTATTCTATCTTCACAACAAAGCTATGAAGTCCTATTATTATACCTCTTTTACAAGTAAAGGAATGAAGGTGATTAACAACATAGGCCTCATTTCACACATCTAGTAAGAGCTGAACCCATAAACTTGTATTCACTGCATAATTCTACTGAATTAAGCTCTCCTGGTACAACTGTGTAAATAAAAGACACAATTTTGAGGGGCAGGCATGGTGGCTCACACCTGGAATCCTAGCACTCTAGGAGGCTGAGGTGGGTGAACTGCTTGAGTTCGAGACCAGCCTGAGCGAGGCTCAAGACTGTCTATCTCTAAAAAACAGCTGGGCATTGTGGCAAGTGCCTGTATTCCCAGCTACTTGGGAAGCTGAGGCAAGAGAATCGCTTGAGCCCAAGACTTTGAGGTTGCTGTGAGAGCTATGTCCCCCATGGCATTCTACCAAGGGAGACAAAGTGAGACTCTGTCTAAACAAACAAACAAAAAAAAAAGACATAATTGTGGCTATTCCTCTATACCTGAGTTGGGGATAGACCTATGTTCATTTTCCTTGATGAAGAGGTGTAGCTGGGAGTTGCTACCCAACCTACATGTCTCAGCCCCTCCCCTCAGTCACATTTCCCTATATTTATTTATTATTTAGAGACAGAGTCTCACTTTGTCACCCTTGGTCTTAAGTGCTGTGGCCTCATAGCTCACAGCAACCTCAAACTCTTGGGCTCAAGTAATTCTCTTGCCTCCCAAGTACTACAGGTGCCCACCACAACTCCTGGCTATTTTTAGAGACAGAGTCTCACTCTTCCTCAGGCTGATCTCTAACTCCTGAGCCCAGGCAATCCACTCACTTTGGCCTCTCAGAGTGCTAGGATCTACAGTCATAAGCCACTGCACACAGCTACATGTCCCCATTTAAGAAGTGCCCCACATTACATTTTCTGAGCCTGGTCCATGAAAATATTGTATACAGAACCTTTATCCCCTCTCAGAGCTGCCACCTGAATGAGGAATCTTAAGACAAAATGGCAGAGCCCATAAAATGGCAGTGGACCTATCACATCATCCCTGGAAGGAAAGCATGTCCCAACCAACGGTGGCTGCTGAGAGGGCAAAACAATCTCCTGTTATAGTAGGCCACTATATTTCAGGGTTTACTTACTAAAACAACGAGCATTTATCTTACTGATACTGACTAAAGTTTAAAATGTATTTCATATCTTTTTCTAAGCATTTGACATCTATAGAGAAACTATATTTCAGTATTTAATGTCTTTTTGCTATAATTGGTAGAGTTGACTTTATGTATAAGTTAAAGCACCAGTTAATTAAGAATTCATAACATACTTTTCATCTACTTTATTTCACTTTATTATTATTATTATTTTTTTTTTGAGACAGTCTCACTTGGTCACTCTTGTAGAGTGCTGTGGTATCAGGCTCACAGCAACCTCAAAGTCTTAGGCTCAAGTGATTTTCTTACCTCAGCTTCCCCAGTAGCTGAGACTACAAAGACCCAAAACAATGCCTGGCTAGTTTTAGAAATGGGGTCTGACTCTTGTTCAGGTTGGTCTCTAACTCCTGAGCTCAGGCGATCCATCCACCTCAGCCTCCCAGAATGCTAGGATTACAGGTGTGAGCCACCTGCCCAGCCCTTGGCCCCAGTTACTTCACTTCTTTATAAACTTAATGGCAAGAGAGGTAGAAGGGATTATATTAACTTTAAAGATAAAGAAACTACGGCTGAGAATGACAAAGTTTTCCATATTCACATAGATAAATCAGGGGCAGAATGGGAATGTTAACCCAAACCTCTGACTCAATATCCAGTGCCCTTTTACAATATAACTTGCCATGCTTTTACAGAACTAGTAATAAGCTACTTCACCTCTTCCATCCCTCTGTGCATAATGTAGTTGAAGTCTTATTAACTAAATACAAAACCTTTATATTTAAATTCAACTACAAAAGGCATGTATCCCTGGAAGGACCAGAATTTCCAATAAAGCATTAATGATAAACATCACATTTGGAGAACAAGTTTTAGTCATGGAAATTAGATGATGGAGTAAAGATGACCTAAAAGAAACTGGATTATCTGGAAATAACCAAGAAAAAGAACATAAACCCATGTCGCCTAATTTTGCCTCAGGTCAGACATATGTGATGTGCCACTGGTCATAAGAGGTATTTTTAGTTAGTCTGTCAGTTCAGGACTATCAGGCCTTCTCCTTTCCCCCCAATTAAGTCATTCTTAATCTACATGCTCTTACACATTATATTCTGCAAAGACAGTCATTCTTAATCTACATGCTCTTACACATTATATTTTTAAGACAGTAGTCTTAAAAAACAAAACAAAAAACATTCAAATACTTGTCCATAGAGTCAGAGACCCGAACTCAAGTGCGATTTCAAATTTTACTCCTTCCAAAATTTAATACACTGTATTATATACCAGGCTGCATGGTAGGAGGTGGGTTATGGTGGTGAACAAGAGATATGTAGTTAGTTCTTATCCTCAGGAAAATTACAGAGCATCAACTCTGCCCAATAACAGCTTCAATGTTCATGGGAAAGTCACTTAACCTCATTGAGCCTCAAATACACCAAATGTTAATTCATTGACAGTATCTACAAGAGGATGATATCAGAGGACTCAAAGAGCTAACTTACGTGAACTTGCTCCACAAAGGGCTGTTTAAATTCAAGTGTTTGCTTAATATTGATGTTTTCTACCACATGGATACCACAAAACACTTATTCTACACAAACCACTAGCGAGGAGGTTTGGGAGCCTTTGCTCTTCTCCTGACTGCCCTCAACAGCCCAGCTGCTGCTATAGTAATCAGTCCCCATGAAGCCAGGCCAGCTGAGGTTACTGGATATTCCATGATTTCCACTGTGACACATCAAGCTATACCAAGTTAAGCATGTTTCTTCACCCATTCATTTACAAATATTTATTGAGCACACTGCAGTTGTGGCATTCCCTCCTGAGGAAGCCAGAAAAAAACATTGTAACAGTTGATGTAATAAATTGATGGATTTTAAATTGTGATAGGACCTTGAAGAAAATGGAGTCCTAAGACAGAGCCACACTAGAGAAGACCTACATTGGTTAAACTGATTCTCTGTAAGAAAGTGCGACTTTGGCTGATACATAAAGGGCAAGAAATTAGCCATGCACAGAGAGGGGTCGGGTACTCCAGGCAGAAGAAATTTTATGTACAAATACGCCACAGTGAGGACAACACGCTGGGTGCCTTCAGGAACTGAATACTTCTGATGAGTTTGACAGGAAGAGGCATGAAGCAGGCAAGGCTGGTGAAAATTACTCTCACAGGCTACTTACTCCAGAACTTCTCAGAGCCTGTGTCATGCTAACATGTATCATAAAGTTTAAGGGAAGGACCTAGTGTGTAGTTCCTCCCAAATCTCAAAGACTGATGCCCTCACTGGTCTATGAGAAATACTCTTCTAAAGCGCTGATTGTTCTATTAAGACACAGGAGACCTAGGACGTACATCACTATCACTCTTCTCACAAGGCTGCAGACTCCTTATTAAGTATTCAGAATGTCTGAACTGGTTCTCTGAATTCTGACAGGACCCGCTTGCTAAAAAGATTTCCACACACAGGCTGGTGTACAAGCCTAGGCAAGTTGGTTACGTGTTAAAACTGAAAAGAAACTGTGTGAAAACTTGATTTTTAAATAACTAAATTCAACAAAGATGATCTCTTATGTCTTAGGTCAAAGTTAGAGGGAGAAGGGACAAAAGAACTGCTTTTATTCATTGACAATAAATCTACCATGAAATATAGATCTGAAATAAGAATTATTCTTTAGTAGCAGAAAACATCATATGCTCCTTTATGTTTACCCTTCAGTATCTAATTGCATACTCCCATTTTTGTTGGGTTTGGGGGGGTTGGGTGGGGAGAATTTTTAAAACTTATCTCACTTTTTCTGTATTTTCCAAATAAATACTTTAATAAATATACAGGAAAATATTGGGGTCTTTACGTTTAAGATATCACCTGACTTCTTATAATAAACAGTCATGGGCCAACCTATGCTACAACTTTGACGACCCAACTGGCTATCTTATGAATCATAGATAACCACATAAATGAAAAGTAATTTTTATCAAAGAAGTATGAGATTCTTGACAGATATACCTGTCTTTAAACAGTCTTGCTTTGTCACCCTTGGTAGAGTGCCATGGTGTCATAGCTCACAGCAACCTTAAACTCTTGGGCTCGAGCGATCCTGTTGCCTTATTTTTTTTTCACGTTTAGTGGAGATGGGATCTCACTTTTGCTCAGGCTGTTCTTGATCTAGTGAGCTCAAGGAATCCACCCACCTCGGCCTCCAGAGTGCTAGGATTACAGGCGTGAGTCACCACGCCCAGCCTATACCAGTCTTTTAAATGAATCCATGGCATCATTATCATCACCTTAATAATCTCTTTATGTACATGTTTAAACAATAGTTTTGAATGGCCTATACCTTTTTTCCTCTTACATCCCAAAATTCAAAATCAGATCAGACACTTGCCATTCTTTCATATTCAAAAGTTTCTCTGAAGGCAGAAGTAGCTGTGTATACATAAGGGATGCAGTTTTGAGCCCACAGAGAGTTAAATTAATATCCTGGCCTGACCAGTTCAACTTACCGTATATCTTCATTTGCCCAGTAATACAATCTATAGCCAACTGCTAACCAAGTCAATATGTGGTAAGACTAACAGCCACCCTAACTTGCCTTGATAATTATTCTCCTTTCACTGACATAATATTCAATATACTGTTGTTGAGAGCAATAATGCTAAAATTGATGCCTTGAGGGCTACAAGACTATGTGTTTTAGCCAGATAAAATGACTTGTACACTAGCAGTGCATTACAGGTTTCCATAGCCTTCATACACATAACGTTTTCTGTGTATGAAGGCTGTGGCCTGCTTGTACAAAAATGCTATATATAATTGTAACTAAAATAATTTGTGTATACCTTATCATTACTATATGTAATTTTAAAAATTCTAGCCAATTATCAAATAACACTGATTCAGAAGAAAAAAAGTTTACTATTATAGTTCTTTTTAAAAAAAAATGAACATTTTTCTCACTAGTGATAACATAAGTGATAACAGTTTTATATCGTTTTGCTTTTTTTCTAAACTAAGAACTGTTTTTATAAGAAACAAGTAGATTATAAGTAACAGAAAGCATCACTTAAATTTAATCCATGTTACATCAATTGAATCAATAAAAAGATAGAAATAAGAATTCCTCCAATACAAAATTACATAGTTTTCTCAAAATGTTAACTTTGGATTCTGAATTGAGAATTAAATTCAGACATTAAATTTTAGACTTTGTCCAAAATCTTATTAAAATAAAAATTAATTATAATTTAAATATCACAATAAATGACAATGTTTTTTATATACAATGTTAGACTTCAAAATAAGAAACTTTAGTTTGTAAGTGTGCACTCTTATATCTTTAAATTCTGGGCCCTTGTTGAAAAAAAAAAAAGAAATACAGAGTCCATTTTAAAGGAGTGCATTTTCTATACTTGCCTTAGAACTATGTTGAAATATTGGAAAAAATATCACCTACACAATTATTTTCAGTAAAATAAAACACAGGCACTAGTCAAGGCAGAATAATAACACCATATCAAACGAGCACCAGCATGTTCTAAATTTGCTGCCTTCAAGATGCTACAGTGAGCTGGATTGTTAAGATGGCAAATGAGCCTGGCCATGCCTGTATCTTTTCGACAGAAAGACTTAATTCATATGTTCCAGATATCTGAGGCAAAAAATACATGTGGAATTAAAATGTGACATTAATGATGTAAATATACACATCATAGTAAAGGTAATAAAGATGGTACCAAAATACCTGTAGGTTTTGAATAAAGGAAAGACAAACTGTTAGCCAAGAGTTCAACCATCTGTAAAAGGTTTGTTCCTGCATGCAGGTTAAAACCCACCTGCAATAGATTATTAGTAATCTTGCGGGGAAATGACTGCAGAAGGATACGACACTGTATGTGTTTTTAGGGGCAGTATAAAGTAGGGAGACACTGGTTCCACGCTCCAGTTGTTCCTGGCTCTCTCCTCCTGGACCTTATGCGCCCTTCATTTCCTTTGACCACCCACAACTTATCTTCCTACTTATTCCACTGAAATGTCCCCATCCTGAGGCAAATGAGATAATGCTCGTGAACATGCTCTGTAAACTGAAAACGTAATATATTAATTACTGCTATTATCACCATCATCTCATTTTCTGAAGGCCAAATTTTCTAGGCCTTCCAACTTGAGATTCTCACTAAATTAAGAAAGGATTCTGTTTTAGAGAAGACAGTTTATTCCACCTCCCCTACTTCTACTCAACATGCCTCCAGTGCTCTCTTGTCCCAGTTAAATACGTGGAGGTACCACATAAAAGAATGACAGGCATTTGTGTGTTTTGATGCCAAGTTAAAGTGAGGGGGAGACTTGAACCTACTCACTCATCACATACCTGGCTGCCAAGGCCTTGCATATAACACAGGATAGCTCAGGGAATAAATACTGGCAGTATCTCCAGCGCCACATGAGGCTGGCACAGCCAAAAATAATTTTTTTGGAAGGGCCATTTCTCCTAGTATTACTTCCTTGGGAAATTTCAAAAATCACTTCAGATTTTTCTTTCTCAAACTGAGATCTCCTTCAGCAGAAGCAGATGTTTCTTCCTCATCCAGTGTAGTCTTTTTGGATCATGGGGTTTCCCAAAATGCTCTTCTCAATATTTACCCATCAAGGGAAGACAGAGGGCCATAAAAACACTTCAGAGGCAAGGTATACAATGCAAAATGATCCAAGACATACTATTATAAAAACATGAAGAAAGGAAGGGTGTGGGGCTTGAGGGTGGGTGAAGGCTATGGGCCTCTCAGAAAAGTCATAAGGCCCTCACCAGATTGGAAGTGTCACTGATGCAAAGAAGGGGCTCAAGGTGGAAGAATAAGTGCTTGAAGACCAAATCAATAGTCACGTCTGCATGTTTCAGAATATAGACATCTGAAGGCTATGATGTGAGGCCTGCTGGTTGTTAAGTTTATATAGGATACAGTTATTCCTTTGATTTAGATGAAGAAACAATAAATAGTGAAGGTACACAAACAAGTAAAATGCCATATCTACAGATTGAGCATGAGAAAAAGCCCTAACAAACCCAAACAAAGGGTAGTCTCAGATTTTCCCATACCCATCACTCACTCAACTAGTCCTCCTTTTAATTACACTACAATAAAACTTGCTGGAGAAGTCAGAAAGCCCATGCAGTAGGGAGAGACAGCTGAATTCCAAAAGGTGCAAAT
This sequence comes from Loris lydekkerianus, assembly GCA_963574355.1. Lineage (NCBI taxonomy): Eukaryota > Metazoa > Chordata > Mammalia > Primates > Lorisidae > Loris > Loris lydekkerianus. Next base: position 29,857 of record CAUYPK010069361.1, on the reverse strand, counting down.
AAAATAACACTAGTCAACAGACCACTTTTCCCCTTCTAATGCACACTACTGGGCAGCCTACTGGGTGTCTCTTTCTCGTTCCCTGACAAGCCTGCTGAAGTGACCGTTTTCGCCAGAGGAGGGTGTGCATGCCTGGTCTGCAGGGGAAAGAAAGGAGACCAGGGGTGCCAAGGGCTCTCACCCTACAACCCCCAATCCTAAAGCTGGCACAGACACCAGCATTCAAGTCCTCCCCCTACCTGAAGGATGTATCCTCGGACATAGTCCCGCAGAGTCCAGCCCAGGCCATGCAGTATGTGCAGCACTTCCTCTTGCTTCAGGACGCTGAAGAGACGGTCTAGCAGGATCTTTAGCCGCACGGGCACCGCTTGTGTCCCATAGAGCATCAGGCTGCTGATGTCAAACACCACGTTAGATTGCACAATCTCCACTTGGGTGGGGTGGTATAGGTGCTGCGTGCTGAGCTTATCCAAGGCTGTGGTGGTCCCACCAATGTTCCAGAGATTGGGGGAGGAGGGAGATAAAGGGAAAGGACAGAGAAATTAGAAACACTACTGAAAGACACCAAAGCTGCCTTTCTACAATGATAACTACAATGATAACCACTTTAAGCAAGATCTTGCAATGTAAATATTTCTCTTCTCTTCTCCTTTGCTTTTTCTTTCTTTTTAAAAAATTCAACGTATTTCTAAATTACAGATGACAGAAAATAAAAAACATTCAACTTTCACGAAGAGTCACTGAAGATATTTTTAAATGACTGTGGTGAGGGCTAAAAACCTGACTAATTAATGTTGATGTAATTGTGGCTCAACTCAATTTAACTCTGATGTCCCTCCCCCCCCAAAAAAAATAAAAAATAAAATAATTCCTAACTCATGCCGTACGAGAGGCTCTCAATCAGCAAGATTCACCCATTATAATACCTGAATGATTTAAAAGAGGAAGAGGACTGTGTTCTTTGGACCATAGGGGTAAAAGACCTAATTTACAGGAAAAAAGGAAAGCTGACATCTATGTGGAGGGCTAGTGATGTAATTCAGATTATATTAGCTAAGGAGGATTATCTGAAAACTTAGTTCTCCCAATTTTTCTTGTCTTAGTCACTTATGTTAGTTTTCATGTTTACTGGCATGTACTGTGAAAGATATTAAGGAAAAAAGGAAGAAAAAAGAAATTGAAGTCATAATTTAGTCACTTTGTTAATAGTTCTGACAAGAGTATAGATGAAAAGAGAAACAAATGACAAAATAAAAATTTGGAAATTTCTGTGTTTTTCAGCTAACTGTATTAATTTAGTAGAGAAAAATGAGGATGACTTTTTTTTTTTTTTGCAGTTTTTGGCAGGGGCCGGGTTTGAACCCACCACAGCTATAGGCACCACAGCCCCTGAGGATAACCATTTTCAGAGTAAATATCTTTATTAGTTTTAAGGAAACTAAGATTTCAACAATTGAGCTCTTTTTCTCCTTAAATTTAAGAAGTGCCATCTCTTCCCACTAACAGCCGAGATAAGGTAATAAACTTTAGTCCCCATCTATCTCAGTTACTGGGACCCCTACTGCTGAAAATACAATTACAATTTGCCTCAGTTTCTCTATGACAATATTGTCTCATCTGCAGGGCTCAAACAGATGCTGCAAGGATTAATGAGAAAATGAGAGATGCTCTCAACTCCATACGAGAACACAAAAGGCATTATTACCATTTCCTGTCAGAACGATACACATATATCCACCACTTAGAAATTAAACAAGATAAACACGTAAGCCTGAACTATGGTCATCTAACTCCATGAGTCAGGCAAATGGCCATTAGACAATCTCCGGGCTCAAGTCTTAACTACACCTGAGCATACCCAAGCTTTTTGCGAATTCTAACCTTTGGCCTGGCCTTTCTCAATTGCCTTCCTCATACCCTATCTCCTAGCAGTATGGGCTATAGCACATGCATACTCTAAGCAACTCCTATTTTACTATACCAATATTTCTGAATAATAATGGAGGGATTTTAAAGTGCATGTGGGTTTTCTAGTATTTCAAATGTATTTTTTCAGGGCTCCTCCTCCACTCTCGTTTCCTCCTGACTTGTGGTCACTAGAGAGTTCATGTACTCTTGATAAATTGCTTTCTTACATCCACAGTGTAAAGGCCCTTATCATTTACCCGCTGGCTTCATTCAACACATTTACTCCCAGGAATACTTTGTCAAAGAGTTCGGGTTTCCTCATACTTCATTTCTTGCAGCTGATTTGTCTGATCTTTCCTATTCTAGTGGTTAAGTCAACTTTGAATAAATAGCCTTAAAAATTAATTTAATGTTGGGGAAAGATAAGGGATTCACAAGCCTAGGGATTGAAGTCTTCTCTCACTCCACAGGGCATTTAGACTGTAAAAAGGCAGGAAAGGGGTATTATTATCCCTGTTCTTCTTCAAGTACAGCTTAACTACTCAGCCTTCTGAGGAATGGCTGTTCTGCTTAAAGAATCCAGTGGCTGGATAAAGGGAAGTATGTTCCTCCTTCACTTCCCTTCATCAGCTTTTCTGGACCATAGCAAACACTTCTTTATAAAAATACACTGTTTGACCACAATAAATATGAAATTGAAAGAGAAAAAATAACTACAAATCTTGATTTTTATTTATGTAATACATCTCTGTATTAAGTATATGCATGTTTGTGTACAAATGTGTTCAAGTTCTGGACAGAAAATTCTTTTTTTTTCCCTTCATTTTATTTTATTTTGTTTTATTTTTTATTGTTAAATCATAGCTGTGTATATTAGTGCAATCGTCTGTACCCATTCTAAGATGCACCATAGATGTGGCCCTACCCATTACCCTCCCTCCACCAAATCCTCCCCCCTCCCTTCCCCTTCCTTGGCCCTTTCCCCATAGTCTTGTGCTATAGTTGGGTTATAGCCTTCATATGAAAGCTATAATTTAGCTTCATAGTAGGGCTAAGTACATTGGATACTTTTTCTTCCATTCCTTGGATACTTTGCTAAGAAGAGTATGTTCCAGCTCCATCCATGTAAACATGAAAGAGGTAAAGTCTCCATCTTTCTTTAAGGCTGCATAGTATTCCATGGTATACATGCACCACAATTTGCTAGTCCATTCGTGGGTCAATGGGCACTTGGGCTATGTTATTTACTCCCATTTTGTAGACAAGCAAACTAAGAAACACAGGGCTTTCAGGGGTGCTCAGGCTCACTCAGGGTTTGGTCAACTCATTCCTTGATTCCTCCATTGTAGAGATATTAATTTATGGCATCCCATGACTTGCCATAAACAGACCCTAATTCATCATCAAATGTCAGCAGAACACATCAGAGTCACCAGAGACTCAAAGACAGGACACCAGACTTCCACATTAGAGGGAAGGCATTTTCAGCAGTCAGGGCCCTCCTGCTTGATGTTCTGAGCCTGACAGACCACCCCACCTTCCCCACTCCCAGTTCCAGACCTCAGGACAGCTGAGTAATTTTCCAGGCCAAGGCTTATCACTGCAGGGGCCACCTGGCCCAACTACAGCACTCTCTACTGAATGACCTGAATCCAATCAAAATGATCATCTTTCCATCTGCTCTAAGGTCTCAGGATCCTTTTAACAAGACACATCCGAACAGGACTCAGTCTGCCTTCCCTGCCTGCTTGGCCTGCCTGGATCTTAACTTTTCTTTCAGGCCCATGAAGCCAGCACTGACCATCCCATCCCCAAAGCAAGTTTCTCTCATCTCCTAGTTTGGGTCTCTCTTTACTGAGAATTGCCCCCACCCCCAAGAAATATAACACAAGTCTCTTATTACCACAAAGCCAACAGATCAAACAGTGAACAGACCACCAAGGAGACAGGAACCCAATTAAAGCACTGGACCATCAAGGCCACAGGCCAACATCTCACTGAGGGAGGCTATGCTGATCTGTGTGAGGCTAGAGAGGTTTTTTATAAAACTGTAACAAAATGTCCATAGAAGTGAAAAGGGGGAAATGGGCTCTTTACGCCTGCATGGTTTTTACTGTTATTTATTTACATTCCAAAAAAATTTCTCACTGGACTTTAAAAAAATCTCCTCCTAAAGTCATTTTATTATTATTATTATTTTGTACCTCTTTTTTTCTTGAGGTCATTTTAAATGCAACACACCAACAATGATGGGGCAGAGGAAGAGTGTGGGTGACCAGATAAACTCCGACCAGGCTGAGGGGTCTCGCAGAGACTTCTGTGCATTTGAATAGCATGTTTTAGGGGAAAAAGAGGGAGAAGAACGCCAGGCAGATCTAAATATTCACTTAGCACCCCTCACTAGTCCTTCCCTTATTTGATGCTTCCAGCTTCTCAGCTGGGTTATCAGTGGCACTAATGTCAAGCTTCAGCCCTCACAAACTGCCCACAAGGTAGCAGACAGCCTCACCCCAGAGCACAGGGCTCAAAGACTTTTGCTTTACCCCAGGTTCTCAGAGGACACACACAGGTGGAAGAGTGCAAGAAATATTCATGATCTATGTACAAATGACTTAATAAAAAAGTAAGATAGGGAAGCCTTCATTTGAAAAAAAAAAAAGAGAAAGAAAGAAAGAAATTGATCAAACTGGGTCATTCTCAAGTGCTGCAGCTGCAGCTGTGGCCCCAAGGAGTCTGCACCTTGCAGAGACCCTGATTTAGGAAAGGTCATTTTTTTAAACCTCAATATAGTTCATGCAAATGGAAACAATTTTAGGATGTCTTCCTTAAAAGTTGCAATTGGGGCTGGAATTCTTTCTTTCTTTCTTTGGAAAGCCACCCATTCTCTCTCTCCTTTTCTTTCACCCCACATCTTCTCTTCTCTCACTCTCTGCCTTCTGCTCCCTTCTCTCTTTCTCATCTCTTCCCATCCACTAATATAAAATAAACTCACATGTTTATATTCTAAAAAAAAGAAAAAAAGAAGCTGCCATTGGGCCACAGTGATCCAAATCCAGCCGGATGGATCTTGCCAATACCTGTTTGATTTCTACACAAATGACCTGAGGGAAAAAAATTTCATCTCCCACGATTTGTTCCTGAACAGCCCTGCTGAGCCCATAGCTCAGCGGTTCTCAACCTGTGGGTTGCGACCCCTCTGTAACAATGAAAATACACCGTGGCATCAGGAAGGTTGAGAACCACTGTCATAGCTGGTATGGAGGCTGCCTGCCCTGGGCACTTGGGCTAACAGCCAACTCCAGAGCCACACAGTGCCAGCTCAGGGTGGGGCACAAACCAGCAGAACTCAGAATCTGCTCTGCCTAGAAGGTGACACACACTCCCTGTTCTCGGAGAATCAGACAGGCAAGCACTGAACAATGGGAGAATAGGATAAAATCAGCGTGGTGGATCAGTCAGAGCTTCCTTCTCTGGGTCCTCATTTGAATATTTTTTCCCAGAGGAACCTCCTGGCCTCCTCAGCCAAGCTTCCATTCATTACAACTCTTATCACTCTGTATCATGACCAGCAGGTTAAGTGGGGCCAGGGCACACACTGCTTTGTCCAGTGCTGAGTCCCTAATGCCTAACATAGCCTTTTTAGCATTTGATGGACGAATGCTGAGCTGCATGGTGCGGGCATCGATGCTATACAGACTTGTAAGCAAGCAGAGTTAAGAGGGCAGACCTATGTCAGAACCACACTGTGGATTTTAGCTGCTAGGAGCACAGGTGTGTCTGATGCTAGGCCTTGAGGCTGGCCAAGACTCGGAGCAGGGACAAGCCTCTTCTGCTTCTTACACACCTACCCAGAGATCTGCCAACCTATTAGGTACCCAGCTCTTCACACCACTGCTAGTACTGAACCTCCCCCCATGGCCCCAAAACACGGGCACAGCAGTCCAGGGAAAGGATGCCTGGCAGACACAAGGACATTGCTAGGCCCTAGGCTGGTCTTCCTCACAACCCCCAGGGCCGAGGAATCAGCACTGCACCATGAAGCCACACACAGAGGCACCCAGGCTCCAGGCCCAGGGAGAGAACACAGTGTGGAACCAGAACTCAAGCCTGCTGACTCCTTTGCTGGCTTCACACTCACAGCCTCAAAGAACATGAAACTCTCTACCTCCCCTCAGCAAGCAGCAATAGTGGGAACAAAGGCTGGGGCCCACTCTTCTGATGAGAACAGCAAGGTGACTCATCCCTCTGGCTCCCCTGGGGTTGCTCCAGTGCAGGTGTGCTGCAGGCCTCCGTGCCTGTCTGGGAGAGATCAGGCATCTCAGCAGTCCTGACCCTTATGGGACTAACCCTTGCATCCTCTATGGCAACACCCAGGCTTCACGGACATGGGTTCTGGAACCATTCTAACTTTACCCTGCTCTGACCTCACACCCCTTCTGTCTTACAATCCTTAAACATGACTTAAAATGTGCTGGCTGCAATTAAGTGATGTGTATTACCTAAATCTCTAGCTCCTTACAGCTGCGATACATTTCTCATGGTACCTAACACGGAAACATGCCTTTCAATATAATATATGCACAGGCTTTCATGCTATGTAAGACACTTCTACCCCTGCCTTTCATCCTCTCACAGGCTTTCTGTGGTAGAAGGCCTAGATACAATAAACCCAAAGTTCACATAGGCCTAAAAGACATGGCCACAGTAGAGGTGGAGCTAAGATAAAAACCCACATTGAAGGACCTGGGGAAGAGTCCCCAGCTGGACACCCCTGTAGCAGGAGCCTGCCCCAGAGGAGAGGCCTGCACCTGCTGACTTACTCAGAGCGAGCTCTTTAAACTCCGGAAGACTGGCAGCGGCACAGAGCTGGTAAAAGATGTGGTAGTTCCTCTCATCCTCCGCCTGGAGGAGGGAAAGTGCAGCAGGTTCAGGGCAGTGACTTCCCAGATTGTACCCGCAGCCCCTATAACTAGAGTGCTCTGGGCAGTGGGGGCCTAGCCCACCACTTTTTCCTTGACACCTCTGCTACCTTCAATTCCCACCTCTCGATTTTCCATTCGCTAGTCTGGGGCCTTCTTCCAGCCTGAGTATTTTTACCTTGACTTAGACAAAAGCATGTGTTTTCTTTTTCCTTCTACATAGAGTATCATTGCTCTTCCATGAATGGGTCAGTTAAATACTTATTCAGGTGCTGCACCACCTGGTTGATATTCTGTAGTCTGCCAGCTCTCCCCTAGGAGGTACAGAGCTTAGTGAAAAAGCTCCACATGCCCATAGTATCAGCCTGGGCAGTGAGGAAAGGACCACTAGAGCAGTCCACACGATGCACACGTGCAGCTGAACCGGCCTTCCGCTGGCTGAGTGGGGCTAGGGTGGGTATTCAGGGGGCCTGCACAAAGAGCAAGGAAGCCCCAAGGTGTCCAGGAAGAGCCATGAGAACACACATGACCCACCCAACACAGCAGGCTGTTTGTTCCCTTGCCACAGCGGAATGAAGGATGGTGTCTTCAACCAATTTATAAGGTACAGAGAAAATCTGGGCAAAAAGGGGTAGGAAAATCTGGTTTTAAAAATTCATTAGATGTTTGCCAAGCATCAGCATGGAGATAGCACCAAGAAACCAACAGCTGAGGCAATCATGAGGTCTTCTCCCAAGGCAGCTGGAACCTGAGGACCAGGGAAGCGATAAAGTGCTACAGACTCGCACTGGGACACGCACCACCACCTTAGTGCAGCGAGGGGAGGGCAAGGGAGCTGGAGGAGGACTGCTGTCAGGGCTGGGGGCTGTGCTGACCCCCACCAAAGGCAGAGCAGAGGAGGAAAAGAGTCACAAGGATAGTTGGGCAAGAGGAAATGAAAGGTAAGCAAAGAACAATGAAGAAATGAGTATATTTGAAAACGAAGCTACGTAGGTAGCCGAATATATATTTCAACCTACCAAATGAGGTTTGATTGCTTCTTGGTCTTTTGACTAAGATCAAGTACAAATAAAGAGGCTATAAAGAAAGCTGAAACCCAAAGACTCTCTACACCTATGACATTCCCATGACCGTAAGACTTTAAAATCCACAAGGAAAAGGACTTTCTTGTCCTTCACTGCATCTCACTTGTCTAGCACAGGGCTGGCACACAATGGGCACTCAATACTTGTTTGTCTGTTGATGGAATATAAAAACAATATTGTACAAAAGGTTTTTGAGGCCTAACATCTCACGATGAATATAATGAGTACTTCCTGATGAGAGAAGAGAGAACCAAGAGAACCAAAAGAACAAGCACACCCACTTCCAGGGTCCAAAGAGGAGATGCTCTTTGGACACAGGGATGGGGGACAACAGGGAGCAGCAAGTGAGGGTGTCACCACAACAGAGACACAAAGGCCTGATGAGACCTTGTGCTCACCTGAAAGACCACTCGGGACTTCTCCAACAGGTAGGTCCGCATGTTGGCCCCAATGATGTGATACCGTTTGTCAAAGCCGATCTGAATGTACTTTCCAAAACGGCTGCTGTTGTCATTGCGAGTGGTTTTAGCATTTCCGATGGCCTGTATGGATCAAAAAAAGAAAGGGTGTGCACAAACTGAGGGCTTTCTTAACTTCAGGATTTTATGTTTGTGTGGCAGCACCTGCCTCCCTTCTCTCTCTTCCTTACTTACATGATGGACAATAGGCTGAGCTAAAAAAATAGATATAACAAAACCCCTTCATTTTCCAGCCTCCTTTTGTCCTAAAGATGATCAGAGAGAGCAATGAGTTCATTTTTGGTTTCTTCAAAGGGGACTCATCAGCTGGAGGGTGCACCCCATTACCCCCTCTCCCTTCTTTCTGCCTGGGATGCATGAGTGGTGGCTAGGTTGTAAGCAATCATCTTGGGATCACAAGGGAAAGACCTAAAGAATCACAGAGACCTCAGCTCCAGCATCTTTGAGCCACTAAACCAATGCCAGTGCCCACTAGCTCGAGATGTTTTGTTGGGGGGGGGGGGAAGCCTCCCTGTTCTTAAGTCACTTTGATCTGATCTCAATTACTAGGCAGTCAAATATCACTCCCAACCCACAAATGGCACTTCTTAGGAACAGACCACAATTTGCTGTTCCCCACACCTCAGTACTAGGAAGACTTGGGAAGCCTTCATACCCTTTGGCATCATTCCTACATAGTCACATAAGCAGAGTTTAAAACACTAGATAATTTTAAAGATAAGTGGCCAAACAGTGACTGTATGAATATTCACTGTTTATAAAACATCACATTGTTAATGCATTGGTAATAAATATAAATTTTAATCTTTTTCATACATTTACACTTTTAGGTGGTTACAACACTTGAAAAGTACCCACAAAGCAAAAAGTTGAAAGAAATGCCAAAATCCCAACCTTCCTCTCGTGCTCAGCCCAATCCAAGCAAGAAAACCAGGAGCATCTCCCGATATCCCCAAAGCACACAGTGCCCAGCTGCCATCTGTTATCAACAAGGATGGCAGAATAGTTATTAATAAAAGCAAATCACTATTGCTTACAAAGTCAAAGAGTTGACCTAGAAGTAATACTCGTGGAAATGTCTCTAAGTTTTGATAAAGAAAAATATTGCCAAAAGCCAAGGGTTGGCCTTTGTCAGTAGGCTGCTTTGCAAAGTGAAAGTGTGGATCTATAAGCACTGAAAAAAATCATTCTGAATTTAAAAAAAATCAAGCTTATCTAGTAAAATTAAACATGCATGCAACAATTCAGCAATTAAGATACTACTTAGATATTAACTACAGAAATTCTCACATAAGTGTACAATAGGGCATATAAGATCCGTTAAATATAGACTACATTTAACAGTGAAAAACAAATTCAACCTAAATGTTCACCAGTTGGGGAAGAAAACAAAGTGTGGAATAGTCCTACCATGGAAAACTATAAACAAACTAGAGCATAGCTGAAAAAAAGTGTTGAGTGAAAAGTTGCAAAATGGTTGGTAGGATACCATGTATGCAAGGCCTAACAGTCTGTTGTTTATGTATACAGAGACAGTAAAAAAAGGGACTAATATAATTTCAATATAATTAGTTTGTACAATTAAGAGTTACGTATATCAAGTAGCATGAAAACACAGGAAAGAAGCAGGCAGCCATGCCCAGAAGATTGGGAAAAGCTTTAAGAAGTGAATATTGAAGTGGATCTTAAAGTTCATTGAATTTTACCAGTGGGGAAAAGGGATTCTTTCCTCAGACATGACACGATGACAGCTCAAGGGACAGTCCCTAGGATGGCAGTTTGTATAAGTCAGAAAATTAATGTTTTGAGTCCAAACTACAGCAGCCTTAATCTATATGAACATGGATAAGGCTGGTTACTGCATGCAGTCCTCCTTCAGACTTTAGAAACTGAAGCACATCTTGTACTTCTGGGTGTCACGTTGTCCTTACATCTCTCCCATGCCGAAGCACCCAGCTTCCCTGCGGCCCACACGGGCCATGATGGATATTACAGTCACCAGGTAACTCTGGACCACTGCATAATTTAAACGGCATTCCCAAAGCAGGGACTCAAATAGGTACTTGCAGATCCATGTTCAAAACATCATCCCCACACCCAGGAAGGTGGAGGAGTGGATAAACAAAATGTGGTATAACCACGCAAAGAAATACTGCCCCGCTGTGAAAAGAAAGAAAGCACGTATATGCTAAAACATGGGTGAACCTTGAAACTATGCTAAATGAAAGAAACTAACACCGAAGGACAACTATCATATAGATTCCACTTTTATGGGTAAAACAGACAAATTTACAGAAAGTGGGAGAGAGTTTGCCAATGGCTGGGGGAAGGAGAATGGAGAGTTACTATTTAAAGGGTATAGAATTTCAGGGATGATGAAAAAGTTCTGGAAATGGATAGTGGTAATGGCTGTACAAAGGTAGTGAACGTGTTTGACGCTGCTGATTTGTACACTGGCACCCTGAAAGCGGTTAAAATGGCAGGTTTTATGTTACATATATTTTGATGCAATAAAAAATTTAAAAAAACATTTCCCCCATGTCTCATTATACATTTTGTAATGTGGTGATCTGCCGTCATTCAATTCCCAAAATAACTAACAATTATCAATACTTTGTTCAGCCTCCAAAGAGGTTTCTTCTGTTTTGCCTACAATAACCACTCTTTTTTTCTTTCTTTTTTTTTTTTTTTTTTAGAAGTAGTAGCATCCCATCTTTGAAATATTACCAACTAAAAGACAAACTGAATTTTTGAAAGCCTGGTTTCATTCCCATTTGATTTAAAACATGATGCAAGCTGTAAAGTGCTGTCTTAGCTGCTTCATTATGGGCAGGTACGTGGTCTATGGGAGGCCAGGCCATGGTCCACACATGCCTTCTGAATTGGGGCAGACCCAGGCCCCAAGGCTTAGGGCTTAGAATGCTGCTGTGAATAATCAAGCTACCAACTAAACGTCAGACAACAGGGAGTTAAATTAAGAGAAAGCCATTTGGTAATGCATTTGCAGCCAATAAGACCCGTTCATAAGAAGTTTGATGCTACAGAGACAAAGCTTATGCTGTAATATTTAGTGAAAAAGCTGGAAGGATGACTCAACCAAAATGCTGAATGATTATCAACAGGCTGTAGTATTATGGGGATACTTCCTTTCATTCTTGCCTATTTTCCTATGAGCCTTTCCTATCTTTTTAACAGATCAATGGTCCCCCCTACCCCCCGGGTGTGGCAGCCAGACCAGAAACAGCACCTGGAAACTGGGAGAAATGCAAATGACTGGGCCCCATCTCAAACCCTCTGAATCAGAAACTCGGGGTGAGGTACAGCAACCGTGCTTTAACGAGCTTCACAGGCAACTCTTATGCACCCTCAGGTTTGAGAAGCAGTGTAATAGATTAAGTATTTTTCTTTTTGTTTTTACCTGTTTGGTTAAAAATGCCATCAGCTATATGGACCATTTCCCAATTCATATAAGAATACTGAAACTTGCTTTTATTGAATTCTTCTAAAAGTTCTCCAGAAAAATGCAACTCTGAAGACAGGAGATTTTGCCTGGATAATTAACAAACTCTTATGCACAGAGACTCAATTTACTCCTGTACTTAATGAAGAGGGAAAGAGAGGGGCAAGGTCCAGGCTGGTTCCTGGTTCCCCAGCTTCAAAATCATCTGAAAGACCAACCATGGTGACTGTGTCCATCTGACAGGCTTCAGGCTCTGCGGGGAAACCTGATGCCATCTTGGCAGCTCACTGCCTCCACTAAATTCCTTCTCAGTAAAGCAAAGGGGTACCCTGGGCAGGCAGGAGGGCCTGCTCCCACCACACTGGAACCCTGACAATAATGAAGACCCTGGCTCCCAAGAGATCAAAGCAGGGACAGGAAGGCTATTTGGTTCTACTCCATTAGAATTAAATCTTTACAGGGGAATAAGAAAAAGAAATGGCATTCTGATCACAAAACATGATTAGTCATAGCAAGATCTAATTTTTAGGGACTCTCTGGCCTGACATTTGTATTAACTGCTCTGATCCCACTGAGGCCCTAGCCTGGGGGTGATGATACAGATAGGACCCAGGCCGGCAATTTCCTGGGTCCTGGGTCCATCATAGAGAACTGTTTTCTGAGAAGCTTCATGTCATCACATATATGACATTTGGCTGTACTTTCTTCCTAAAAAGGTAAAATGTCCAAATTTTGGAGGAGAAGAATATTCCTCAGCCCCCAGAAAATTGGCCTCTGGATTCAGCAGGCCCTTCAAAGCACCTAATGGTCTGGGGGAACACTGATCTTCCAATACACGATGTCAACAAGGAAGGGGATACAGTAGAGGCAGGAAGGGGAAAGACTGTCACAGCATTTGGCAACTTCAAGGGCTACGAGACTGTGAGGATATTCTACCCAATACCTGGGACCAAAAGGACATAGCCAGGTCAAGATCTATGGTTTTAGAGGCATCTTGGCAATTTGTTTGCTCCACAGTGGACATCAGGCTCTCAGGGAGAGCCGTGACATTGTCCACATGAGCTGCTTCCAAGGATCAGTCATGCCAGGCTTACCACCCAGCACGCTTGTTGCCAGTGGAAGGAATTCCAGCCAGGAAGGCCAGAGCATCTGGAAGGCTTTACCTCCATGATGGGACTGGATGCCAGGACCTTCTCTTCGATGTTGGTTTCACTGGCTGAGCCACCAACAGTGGCAAAATAACGCATGGCATACTTGGCTGACACCGTCTTCCCGGCTCCAGACTCCCCACTGACTATGATGGACTGGTTCTTTTCATCTCTGGAAGGGAAAATACTCTAGTCAGTCATTGGCCATGGGAAGCCACTGCTGCCATCCAGGGACTCTGTTTGATAAGGGCCTGAGCCCTGCCTCACACACTGGCATAAGATCTGAGAGCAAGGAGGAAGAGAGCAGCTCTAAGAAGAACTTACAAAACAGCCATACCCCTGCGTAATGGCCCAGAGAGATGCAGCCACCTGGTCACTCTCCGGAGTTCTCTCTGGGTGCACTGGCACTGGTCTACTCCCTCACACACCTTCTAAGAATCACCACACATGAACTTTCAGTTGTGTGATTCCCACCTCTATTTCTCAAGCATGCCCACTCATCTTGTGCCACTTTATATATTCTTTATTCAAGAATAAGATTTTCTTCTCTTACATTTAAACCTAGCCTAGCTTGCCAACAGATATGGTTTTGAATACTTTTCATAAGATATATCACAAAAGGGATGCTGTTCACCACAGCAGGCTGACCTTGCCTCAAGTTTCTTAGAAAATGGATAAAACAGCTATGACTCTCAATAAGAAGTATCCAAATCAGATTGAATGGAAGGCAGAAAGAAGATATTCTGTATCAGTTAAAAACCACATCTATGTTCATCCCTTTAAAACAGTAGTAGAAGACAGACAAGTAATGGAAGGGGAAGCTCATTTAGGTCTCCAAGGGAGATGGAGTTTCAAAGTAAGGAGTGAGGATAAGTGTTTGGGCCATAGCTATGCTCAACCATCCATCTCCATCCAGTTCACAGACCTATTGCCAAGATGGCAGGTACTCAATTTTTAATCCCCAATGCCTATAACAGTACCTGGCACAAAGTATAGACTCAACACGAGATCTAAATTAAACTGTGAACTTCCCACTGTGCATTTACATTAGAAGCACTGTACAAACAAGTCGGTAAGGTTTCATAACCTTGGTGTACCAGTGTCTCATGGTTTTGTTCACGTTGACATGGCAGTGTCTTGCTGAGTGGCATTCATTATTGTTGTTGCCTATTTCTGTGTTCTGTCATGAGAATGTCAAAGCTTGAATTAGAGCAACCAATAAATATTTGTAAATTTCTTGTTAAACTTTGGCAAGAGTGGAAGTGAAATCAGAGACATGTTAGTCCAAGTTTATGAGGATAGCGCCATGAAGAAAACAGCAGTGTACAAATGGATTAAATGTTTTCCTGAGGGGGGAGAAAGCATCACTGACGAAGAGAGGTCAGGGTGGCCAGTAGCTCGCAGAACTAATGAAGACATTGCAAAAATTCGACTTGTGGGACAAAGTCATTGGCTTACTTTGAGAAGCACAGCAGACCAAGTAAACATTAATAGAAAAAGAGTTAGGAAAATCTTGGCCAACAACTCATGGCTCTTGCCTCATGACAATGCACCAGCTCACATAGCACTGTCTATTAGGGAGTTTTTAGCCAGTAAACCAATAACTGTATTGGAACACCCTCCCTACTCGTCTGATTTGGCTCCCAGTGACTTTTTTCTTTACCCAAAGATACAGGAAATAATGAAAGAAAAATATTTTGATGACATTTAGGATATCAAGGGTAATATGACAACAGATTTGATGACCATTACAGAAAAAGAGTTCCAAAATAGGTATAAGCACTGGTGCATAACTTCCCAACTGGAGTGCTTCAAAGATGACTGTAGTGATATTCAGCAATGAGGTAAGTAGCACTTTTCTTAAGGTGAGTTCATGAACTTAATTGTCAGATCTGTTATATATTGTTGGGATAGCAGTAACTTAGGGGTCAACTATTCTAAACCCCTTCTTTTCCAAATGAAGGCAGTCTTGTAACTCAGGTCTCCTTCCATCAGCCCCAGGGGCTTCCTAGGCAGAGTGGGCTGGAGAACAGAGAAGCCACCATGGGCAGCCCGCCCACCTTCCTGATTATCAACACAGGTAGGCTGCAGCCCATCAGCATGGGTGAATGAATAACAGACTCCCTTCTGGGCTGGGCCTAGAGCCAAGAATCTGGAAAAGTGGTGTGATAGAAGGAACCTCTCCCATTAGAGGTACACCAAGAGAGAAAAGAACCAGGCTGGAGATGGGTGGGAGGACAGGGGAGAGAGTCGTGTGGTAGCTGGGATGAAGAAAGCTTCACCACCAGCCGTTCCTCAAGGTCAGCAAGGAGCTATGTGACGTTAGCTTTAGTCAGCTATGGGGAGGAGCCTGAGCAGACAGAGGTGGCTAGTAGACACTGTTAAGATGAAGCTGAAAGAACATCTCTTTTAAATAAGCAATACAATGAATTACTTCAAGATTTATATAGCATTCTACCTAGAACTGGGGGATGGAATTACAGAGGCTTTCTGAGAGCCCTCACAGTTCTAGGATATTACTGTTGTCAGAGCACCTGTTTCTTCTCTCCTGGCTCCTCTGAAATCTCTGCATTGAAAGGCGGCCTCTGCGGAAGACCGTGGGTGCTTATGTTTCCAATTCTCATTTATCTTTTATTTAATGTTATACTATATCCATTGGACCTACAGGATAACGGGTTCCACCTCTACTTTCAAAGTCTTAATTTTCAAGTCCTTAGAGAACTGCTCCAAAGCACAGTTAGCAGTCACATCTGAGCACAATAAGCTGGGGGGGGGGGGGCAAGGAGGAGCACTGCCAGGCTCTTGTGGCAACACAGCACACACAGGGGACTGCCCTGAGGGCCCACCTGGCAAGACAAGGCACAAACCAGCAACACTTGTCACTTTCCACTCATTTCTGAGGAACAAGCAAAAGGGGAAGGGGTCACACAGCAAGAAGAGGAGCTAGGTTATGTGACAAATGTCCTGAATTCAAAAGCAGAAACAAAACACCCAGCAGGACATGAAGGAGAATTTGGGGGTTCTAATAAAAATGTAAATATGTGGCCAAGAAGTTACCAGGAATCATAAATAATTCCCAAGTTTTACAAAGCTGGTCTTTACATTTGAGGTTCCTTGAAGGAACAAGAAATGACCATTAGCACTAACTGCCTAATTTGGATATTAGATCCAATGCTAACATGTACACTAAAGTCAGACTGAGTCTCCTCTGAGACCAGCAAGTACCTTTAACAACTCCCCTAATTTAGACTGATGTGAAATATTTGGAAAAACTGACCCATTTTACTTAGCTCCACTGGACTTTTCACATGGTCCTGCCCACGCCCCTCCCTCCCCAGCCTGTGCTGGGCCACAAGTGCACTGGGTCTGGGCACCCTGCTCTCTAGCAGCAGTAAGGGGCAACACCACTCTCACCTTGTTCTGCATGTGCAAGCTGTCCTCCCAGCTCAGTAGAGAACTGGAGTCCAGAATAAGGACTGTAAAGACTCACACGTGAACCTCACTTGCACCACTGATCAGCCAAGTGACTTCTGACATGTAGTTCCCTCATTTGACCCCTTAGATTAATCTCAGTTCAGCCTCTTCTTAGGACTTTGATCCCCAAAGCCCAAGCTCTTCTAAGTGGTCACCTTGATTTAGGTACCTCGGTCTCTAATTCATCCTAACACTCCTGACAGGTTTTGGTTTTGTTTTGTTTTGTTTTTGGAGACAGAGTCTCTGTCGCCCTGGATAGAGTGCCATGGTGTCATAGCTCACAGGAACCTCAAACTCCTGGCCTCAAATGATCCTCCTGCCTCAGCTTTCTGAATAGCTTGTACTAAAGGCTCCTAGCACAGTGCCTGCTTAGTTTTTTATTTTTAGCTGTCATGGGCTCTTAGTTGACAGGCTGGTCTTGAACTCCTGAGCTTAAGCAATCCATTCACCACAGCCTCCCAGACTGCTAGGCTTATAGGAATAAGCCACAGAGCCCAGCCTACCAGGTTAAGATTTTAAAGCACATCTCTAATCATGTTTTTCCCACTCAAAAAAGTTAAATAGCTGCTCATCACTTATCAAGTCAAACTCCTTAGTTGAGCATGTGAGGTGCTCTACAATGCACACCCCTAGCAGGAAAACCCTTCAACAAGCACAGGGCCAACTATGGTTATATGAAAAGGACACTGAGTTTTCAGTCTCAGGACCTGCCCCAAGTCCTGGTTTTGCATCAACAGATTCTTGTAAGCCACTTACCCACACTGCAGAGGATATCCTCCCAACTCTGTAAGCCACTTACCCACACTGCAAAGGACACCCCCCAACTCTGTAAGCCTCTTACCCACACTGCAGAGGACACCCCTCAACTCTGTAAGCCACTTACCCACACTGCAGAGGACACCCCCCAACTCTGTAAGCCACTTACCCACACTGCAGAGGACACCTCGCAACTCGGTAAGCCTCCTACCCACACTGCAGAGGACACCCCCCAACTCACATACTTACAGCAAGGTAACATGAGATGATTTCTACACTTCTTATAAGATGATGGTATTTTGATTTAGCCAAACAGGACTGCTCAGCAGTCTTTGAAGACAATTTCTCATATCCACTTTATATAAAGTCACCTTCAGTATATACCTTTCTACTGAAGTCCTGCCCTTGTCCATACCAGGACAGTCCTGACTCCGTGCCTAGGCATCCCAGAAGGATTATTTCTCCATCCAAGTGTTATATTACTTACTTTGTACCATTTTAAAGACATTACCACACTTCATCTTATATCAAGATACCAGGCATTAAGAGCTAAATGATCAAAGGGGATTATCAAATTGAGCTAGAGCTAGGCCACTGCAAAGCAGGAGAATAAAGAAAGAGGCTTGAACATTGTCAACAAGGAGAAGAGAGCCATGCATGAAACAGGAGCAAGGTGCTCGGCCCCCAGGGCTTCAACAGTGGAGCAAGTTCAACAGGTGCCTCTTCTCTCAGGCCATCTACCTTTTTAGCTCTAAAGTAAAGTGCTGTGTCTTGGGCTTTCCAAGTAATCTTGTTTGTCTCTGACACTTGATACCCTGACAAAAATTCTAACAGGAAGCACAGTTGGGGAAAGATTTATTTTCGATTTTCAAAATTTGGGTATTTAGGGCTAATTGTGGAAGAAGCATTTATAAGCAAAGAATTCTACTTGATGTCCTTCAAAAATATAACCTATGTGTGGCTCCATCCACTCAGCCCAGTCCCTTTGCTGGCAACTTTAAAAAATTTTTTTTCTTGAGTTTCTTTTTTTTTATTGTTTGAGATTCTGGAATTAGGTTATATGGATTGCATTTGTTAGATAAATTCCCTCTTATAGTTGTGTCCTGCCCTGAGACATTTAATTTTCTTTTTTTCCACTATAAACTTCATTTTTATTTTTTATGATTGTTTCAGGTTAATCTGAGGGTACAAAGAATTAGGTTACAATGTTTGCATTTGTTAGGTAAAGTCTTTCTTATAATTGTGCCCCACTCCCAAGAGGTGTGCCACACACCCTAACATTGTGCCCATTAGGTGGGAACACACCCATCCATCTCTTTCCCTCCTCCTCTTTCTCCATATCCTTATTCTCCCCCCGACCCACTCCCCCTTGAATTGAGTTCTTCTCTTACGTGGGTGTGTATTAGATCATCTACTGCCTTCATATCAGTATTGAGTACATTGTGTATTAGATCATCTACTGCCTTCATATCAGTATTGAGTACATTGGATTCTTGCTTTTCCATTCTTATGATACTTTACTAAGAAGAATGTTTCCACTCCACCCAGATTAATATAAAAGATGTACAGTCTCCATCTTTTTAGTAGCTGAATTGTATTCCATGGTATACACATATCACAGCTTGTTAATCCATTCCTGGGTTGATGGGCATTTAGGTTGTTTCCACATCTTGGCGATTATAAATTGAGCTGCAATAAACAGTCTAGTGCAAATGTCTTTATGATAAAGTATTTTTTTTTTCCTTCTGGGTAGATGCCTAGTAATGGGATTGCAGGATCAAATGGGAGGTCTAAGTTGAGTTGAGGATTCTCCATACTTCCTTCCAGAAAGTCTGTATTAGTTTGTAGTCCCACCAGCATGTGAAAGTGTTCCCTTCTCTCCGCATCCATGCCAGCATCTGCAGCTTTAAGACTTTGTGATGTGGGCTATTCTCATTGGGGTTAGGTGATATCTCAGGGTGGTTCTGATTTGCATTTCTCTGATTAATCTGCTTTTCAATAAATCTTTCTCTCCCGAGCCCAGTGAAATTCCCCTTAGAGAAAGTAAACCATACGCCAAACATTTAGTATTCAGCCAAGATTCAGGTCCAGGCTGTGTCTTTAGAAGTCACACACTACAAACAGGAAAAGGTCCTCAAGGGCCTCAGACAAGAGTACAGGATCCTGACGTGAAGAATTTAGTCACTCTGCAGCTTCCAGGCCAAACACCTGACAACTGACACACCCCTGACCATCCAGTTCCCATCAGACCCCTTTCTATGACACCTGAGAGAATAACTGCTGCCAAATCACCCAACTCCTGCCAGTTCCAACAAATCACTGCAGGGCTTTAAGCCCATGAGCAAGATCCATCTCTCTGCTTCCCACTTTTGGGTGGTGCCACTTGGTAAAGTAGTGATGCAGGTGGCTATCTAGAGCCCTGAGGTCATTCCATGCAAGGAGAGCCCCGCTGATCAGCCAAATGAGACATCTGCTCCAGAGAGCTTTGAGAAATCTGTCCAAGTATTGCCTTGTTTGGGCTTCTATGGAGAGTAACTTGTCACTGAGGTCTCCCACTCAGCAATATGTATAAAGAGCCACAGAGAGATACTGCACAGATCACTGCAGACCCGAGAAAGGAGGCTCCTTAAAGCCCCAGGTGTTTCACACCCACACCAGCTGCTCAGCTGTGGCCAGTGCGGCTTCAGGGTCCAACCACAGACTCCTGCAATCCTGTGGGTCCTTCTACCCTCATACATACAATGTATTTTATAACATACATTATAACAACCATAGGCAATTCACACACTATTCGCTAAGCTGAGAGCTCAATGAGGGCAGGCATCTGCTTTAACCTTGACACCCCAGGGCCCATGGCACACAGGCCTATCCCTCTTCCCCACCTCCAGTGCCTCCTCAACAAAAGTTGTACCAGCCTCCACCTAGAAACCACTGTGGGTTCCCCATCTCCCTCAGCCCTGTATCATTATGTCCCAGGGACTAGACTTCCTAGAAGCCACTGTGGGTTCCCCCATCTCCTTCAAACCCCCTATCAGCATGTTCTATGGACCGGACCACCTAGAAGCCACTGTCAGTCTCCCCCCTCCCTTTCTCAAGCCCCACTACAGCACAGCCCATGGACCAGACCTCCTAGAAGCCACTGTGGGTAGCCCCCTCCCTTCTCAAGCCCCACTTCAGCATGTCCCAGGAACTGGACCTCCTACAAGCCACTGTGGGTTCCCTCCTCTTCCCTAAAGCCCAACTTCAGCACGTTTGGGGACTGGGACCTCCTAGAAGCCACGGTGGGTTCCCCCTCTCAATTCAGCCCCACTTCAGCACATTCTGTGGACTGGACCTCCTAGAAGCCACTGTGGGTTCACCCTCTCCCTCAGCCCCACTTCAGTATGTTCTGTGGACTGGACCTCGTAGAAAACACTGTGGGTTCCCTCTCTCCCTCAGCCCCACTTCAGCATGTTCTGTTGACTAGATTTCCCAGAAGCCACTGTGAGCTCCCCCTCTCCCTAAGCCCCACTTTAGCATGTTCTGTGGACTAGATTTCCCAGAAGCCACTGTGGGTCCCCCTCTCCCTCAGCCCCACTTCAGCATCATGTTCCATTGACTGACCTCCTAGACGCCACTGTGGGTTCCCCCTCTCCCTCGGCCCTGCATCAGCACATCCTGGGACTGGACCTCCAGGATGTAGTCTGCTGTCTTCTTAGTCCCTTATGTCCAAGACTTCAACAAGGCTGACATGCATCACAGCAACTTTCTAACCTGTCCTTTCCTGGTATAATACATCTTCAAGTGACGTGCTGAAAATGAACACCGGCCCTTACCTCTCCACTCACTGTGTTCAAGGCCCTGGGGGCTGAGCACCTGCCTCCATCTTTGTGACATGGCTCTCTTCTGTCTATTGATTGCATTCAAACTTCTTCATTCTCTGCTTTGCAGTGGCCTGAGCAACTCCAGCTCAAAGTGACACTCTCCTTTCTTTGCTCTCACAGCTCTTAATGTGTGGTATTCAATCATATTCTGCCTTACGGCAGTTCATGTATAACTAACTGCTTTTTAACGTAATTAACCATCTGTTTACATCATGCTTAAATGGTTTGTAAAACTCTCAGCCATGTATCCCTTAATTATGATTCAGAAGATATGATTCGGAAGATCACTGGGGCCCATATTCCCACATTAGAGGAGAGAAAACCGAAGTTTAAAAAGGCCCAGTGAGAGGCCAAGTGATGGGCCCAGAATACCCCAGCAGTGAGAAACCACGCCCAAACTCGGCCACAGGATCCAAGTCCTTGCATGATTTTCTAGCAGGTTATGTGGCAAATTTTGTATTATCACCACACCCCTTCCTTATAAGAAGGCAGTTATAAATGAATTCCCTGTAACAATTCTACCCTCAAGGAAATATGTGATATGAATTAGGGGTTCTCAGCCCTGGGTGGCTTAACATCACCCCCTTAGCTCAAACACTACTCCTTCAGAAGCCCTTCCCTGGCCATCATAGCACTCATGATACAATCTACTAGTATTTCACTCATCTACTTAGCATTCCTCTGACTTTGTTCTTCCTACTGAAACCTAAGTCCCATGATAGCAAACCTTAGAGGCCAGGGTTTGGACATACTCTGAGGAGAGCCCTCAGTAAGGGCTGTCACCCGCAGTGGTACACACTGAGCCCAGTGTCTGGCATCCCTAGAGTTGTGCAATCTAGTACCCACAAAACCAAACTCAGTGGTCGCTGTCCTACTCACCTATTGGGGGGTAGGGGGGAGGCTGAGACTCAGACAGGTACAACTCTACCTCCCTGAACTGGAAACTCCCCGAGACAGGATGAAGAGGTGGGGAGGGGGAGCCTGGCTTGTCAAGGCACAGTGGGAAGATGTTCTATCTTTGGTCATCATAAAGGCTCTCTACCATTTCCTCCTGTAGTGACAAACTTGAAAATTTGAGTGTATCAGCAGAACATATTCTGTTCACTAATGGGATAATCAATCTACTGTTTCTTGCCTGTCTATGTCTACCTACAGTCTAATTATATTGTCAACACCCCTGAAACACAAATTGTCTACCATTAAACAAAAAAAAGGACTATCCTAGAGAATGGAATACAAAGAATTTTAATTGAGAATTTCTGTTCAACAAAGGTATCTGTATTAATACTATGACCAATATTGATACTTAGGAGATAGGCTAGGAAAATACAGCAACAGTGAATCACGGAATTACGGAAACAATGCTGACAGAAAAAATGATAATACTATGCATGGTATGATACTATTTTTATAAATTCAAACACAAATACAAAACTGTATAAATGCAAAATGACATAGAAACCTCTTACAGTAAGGGAGCTGGACTGTTAGGTGAGGTCAGTTGGAGAGAATAATCAAATTAAAGGAAATGAAGTAAGGCTCCATGGGAGAGAAGCAAGCATGGGGTGAGGATGGGTTAGGTTGAAAGGAAAAGTCCACCAAGAGGGGATACAGAAGATTATAGGGACACAGATTTGGGCTTGAAACAGAACTACACAAAAGAGCTTCCTCCCAAGGTTGGAAGCACCATAAAGTATTTCTGCTGTGAAAAGGGCCTGAAAGCTCCAAGTAGTAGCTTCTCTGAATCCTTCCTATAAAAAGCCAGGCCCCAAAGCAGAAACGAGTTAGGTCCTGTGTGAGGGGCCCTCCAGGTCCAAGGGCTAAGCCAGCCCTGGGTTCTGGGTGTAAGGCTGGCAGACAGGCCTCCCTGAGCACCTCTGCCACCAGGCACTGACATCCTGCACTGCCACGTCCTCCCCTCCCTGGGCAGGGCTATGTTCAGACACAGCCCAGAACTCAAGCTATTCAGGAAGGCCCTCATAAATATTCACTGGAAACTGCTTAATTGATGTTTAGCAGGCAGAGTCCAAGATGAAACTGAACCTTCTGATAGTGTAACAGGTAAGCACTTAATGCATTTAGTACCCTAATATCATTTTCCCACTTCTGTTTCACAGTGGCCCTTAGACGCTAAGTTCTATCTATAAACCTCCTAGGTATAATGTGATGTAGGTAATAGCAAAATTAACCTGTGTCCTCCCACTTACTTGCTGTTCCCAAAGGGGGCTGTCTCCATCTCAGATGTGAAGGCTTCACAGAAAGAACTCAGGGAACACCACCCAGCTCACACCTCATTGGCAGATAAGCATGGGGCAGAATGAGACCAAGTCCTGGCTAGGGAGCTCTTCGGTATGAGTGGAAATGTGCCAGTTTCCCTGCTCTTAAAATAAGGGTCTGGAAGATGATCCCTACATTCTCCTGCTGCTCCTATACTCTGTACCTCAGACCCAGGTTGCAGTGGAGTTGTGTGATACATTCCACGTCATCTGCAGTTATTTACTAATGTCCAAATACACCCTGGAACTCAAACTTGTGGGTTCAGGTCAGAGTGAGCAGGAGAAGCAAATGGTTTCTGTGATTTTATACTTGACAGACTTGTTCTAATGCTGTCACTGGCCGGGGTGAACTATAACATACACATACAAAACATATAGCCTGTCAAGCCAAATGATCACTTTTCAAACTCACTATTTCATTTGGTCCTGGGAGCTATTGTGCAGTGAAGGAACGCATTTGAGTACATTCCTGTAAGGTGACCTTCCCTGGGCCAGGAGTCTGGCTAGTCTTTGAAGCCACGAGCATCTGAGTAACTCAGTCTAAGACCTGTCCTATTTATACCAAACTGTCTCTTGGCATGCTACAAGGAAGATACAAAGTCTTTTATTATTTTTTTTTATAGATACTACTTCATTCTTCTTTTTAAATTTAGAGCAGTATTTTCAACCTTTTTTTTTTTATCTCATGGCACACTTGAACCTATAGTTAAACTTCTGTGGCACACTTAAACTACATTGATTAAAAAAAAAAAGAGTGAAAAGTATATATTATTGTGCTTTAAACTTATTTATAAAATATTAAACTTTAAAATTTTTCATGGCCCACCTAAGAACTTCTATGTGACACATCAGGTGAAAATCACTAACTTAGAGCATCCTCTAAGGTCAATCCATCTCACGTTTCCAGGCTGACTCTAGGGAGATCTCATCTTTACCAGGATTATAAGTGCCACCCACAAGTTGTCCACACTTACTTATCTCCCCAACCCAGGGCCTCCCCCTAAGAGCCAAGCATACATGCTCGACTGCCCACTGGACAACTATATGTGGAGGTCACACCCCAAACCCCTATGTCTGAAACAGAGTCCAGCTCCCCACTCCTGTGGCCTCCCCAAGAGATGGCTCAGTGACTTCACAGCAAAGATGGGGGAACATGGGAACTGCTCTTGGCTCCTTTCTGACTCCACTAGGCCAAGCAAACTGTACTCCTTTGATGTTTTGCTCATCCACCACCAGAGCCCTGTTTCTCTCTTCTGAGCCCAACCACAGAACTGGTTTTTCCATGCCAATCTTATCCCCTGCTTAATCTGCACCCTCCTCAATGCACTGGAAAGGTAATGGTAAACACTTATCTGAGTATGCCCAGGCCCTGCTCATCACCCTTGCAGGAGACCCTGTGGCCTGAAGGATATAGTCAACCTCTCTAGCAGTCCAGGTCCTTCATGAGCAATCCCCAGAGACGGTGCCAGACTGTGCAAAGGGTGGGAAAGCACAAGGAATGTTCCCAAAGAGGGCAAAGTTTAGGGCACTCAGCAGGCAAGTCATGGTCTCTGAAAACACAACTGCAAGAACCACCATCTGCTCACCAGAGTGGTCTTGACCCTGGTCACACCAGTAGAGTTTATGAAACTACTCCTGCTAGATTCCACACAAGACAACTGGATCACAATCTCTGGGGGTGGGGCCCAGGTGTGTGTTGCCATTTCAATGTGCTAGAACATAAATTTTGCCAGGGGTAAGATCCACTGCTGGGAGACTCAACAGCTTTATCAAATGAGTGACTACACTTGTGTGCTTAGCTACTTGGCAGTTAGAATCCCTTGTCACTTGTTTGTGGTCAACATTAGCAGAACACAATGTAACACTGAACTTAAAGATTAGACTTAAGTATCTTTAATTTGTAAAACACATTAACTGTTCTTCCTGGCTGCAGACAACAGGAGCTTTTAGATGTAATTCTAAGCTCCAGCTAACAGTTTATGATAAATTACTGTTTATCAAAGCAGAGTTTCCCTATTAACTGGATTTCTGTTATTAACACACACAGTTGAAATAACAGTATAGACTGGCCAGCACTGGATGTTAGAGGCACACAGATGCACATGCAAATCTCATCTATGCCCTGGCCCAATTCGAGGGTCATCTTGGGAACCCCCCCAGACGGCCACTGCCCAGGATCTGGATGCCTCTCTGGTGGTTGCTACTTTCTCCCCTGGAGATCACTGGGTGCAAAGCTAAACGATGTGTTGAAAGCCTTGCTGCAAGAGCTCCAACTGAGTAACAAAGCCCAGCATTCTTTCCTTCTTCCACGCGAGAGCCCTTCAAACACATCATGCAGCTGACCACAGGAAAGGCTGCTTTCTGAAACTATCTGCTTCAGACAGTACGTGTTCAAGCAAAGACATAATCGACCCCATGGCTTGGCAGATAATTCATGTAACTGTGGAAGTCACAGCAAGCACACAGTGACTGTCAGCTGTATTTATCAAAGTGCTATTTTAAGTCATGAGTCTCTTTAGCACTATGTCTCCAAGTCTGTGGATCCTGGGCTACAAATGAATTATATGAATAAGGTCTCAAAACACATCTGAGTCCTCAAAGAAAAGACTCGCTTTAATGGGCTGGAAAGGACCTGGTAATGGAAAGCAAATTATTCATTAGGCTGGCAGGAAAACTTGCCGACCTCAGGAACATCTCTAACAACACTAAAATTGAAGAATATTCTCCCTCCTCTCACAACTTCTGAGACAATCTTGTATTGACAATATCTG
This sequence comes from Loris lydekkerianus, assembly GCA_963574355.1. Taxonomy (NCBI): domain Eukaryota; kingdom Metazoa; phylum Chordata; class Mammalia; order Primates; family Lorisidae; genus Loris; species Loris lydekkerianus. The sequence continues at coordinate 3,718 of CAUYPK010069361.1, read as the reverse complement.
GGAAAATCTGCCCTACGGTTCTAAATGCACGACCTCCAGTCCTCACTACCTTAGGCCTCTGAGGCATCCCTCACACCTGCTCCCTGGCTCTGAGATTTTAAGATGACAAATGCAACCATTTGGAGGGTGAGAAACTATATTCATGTCAAGTACCAAATGTCTACAATAGCAGCTCAGGCCAAAAAATAGCCTGCTTTAGAATCACAGATCCTTTCATCACCCAGGCAGAGAGAGAAGTGAGAGTTGGTTTTGATAGGCAGTTCTTACTGGCTGCTCACCTTCCTGCCCCGCCTTCCTGCCTTTTTATATAACAGGTATAAGGGGCCAAGAGTTAGCAATGAAAGGGACTTAGGTAACACAGATGACCAAAACTCACAAGCATGGGCATCAACTCCACCTTACTGCATTACCACATGCGACAGCCCCACTTCCCTGGTGCTCACAACAGGAGGCTCATCAGGTAACATTCTATCTCGTACACTATAGGGACAATAACCCTGACAATGTAGCATCTTTCCTTGAGAGGGCTTTGAGGGGGACTTTCTACCTTGGGCGAGTACTCAGTGCCCTCATTTGCAAAAGAAACCATCAGTCATCTCCCAACCTTCTGTTTGTGGTCCTGGCATCAGGGTGCCTGCAATTTGCTGATATTCATCTAGTGTAAAGTAGCACCCCACCCATTACTTGCAGCGGAGGAAGCCAAGCCTGTCCTTAAAGGTTCACCAGAGCTTTCTCTCAGCAAAGCCAGAGGTCTAACTCCCCCCTCACAAAACACAGCCTGTGCCAGCCTATATCCCACAGTGACCTGCCTGCTAGGGCCTTCCAGACTTTCCCAGTCCACAGGGCATGTGCCACTGCCCCATGGAAGAACAACATCCACCATTCTCACTTCATCCTGGACACAGGTTTTGGTACTTCTCTCCATCTCTGAGCCCTGAAAGAGGACGTGTTTAGTGGATGACATCAAGGAACTCAATAGGAATCTGAGGTCACGTGACAGGAGGGGGCTACATCCCTGCTCTACTATTCTGGTGGGATGGGGAGCCCTGAAGGACCCCATGCTATATTACATGGAGAAATTTCTATCCTTATAAAATCAAAGGTCCATTTGTCCTACTTGAGTGCCTACAAACTCTCAGCACCAAAGGTGGCCAGGAGGCTCAGATGCTTTGCCCATTAGACAATTTTTTTCTCTCCCCCCCCCCCCACTGAATTTTTTTCCCCCCGGAATATTAGCAGGTACACATTTTGTTTACCAACTATGTTTTTGTACAGACTAAGCCAAAGTTATAAGCATACCGTTCACCCAGATAGTGTACACTATATTCAATAGGTATGAATTTATCCCCCGTCTTCCACCCCCTCGTTTGATTTCCATTGAGATTACTTCCATATGTATACTATAGTGTTGATCAATTTGTTCCAATTTGGCATTGAGTTCATGTGTCTATATCTCCATTTTTGTGATGTTTCACTTAAAAGAATGGTTTCCAGGTCCATCCAGGTTGCCATAAAAGATACTAGTTCACCATTTCTTTATGGCTGAGTAGTATACCATACTATGCATATACCACATTTTATTAATCCATTCCTGAATTGGTGGGTGCTTGGGTTGCTTTGACATCTTTGTGATTATGAATTGTGCTGCTATAAACATTCAAGTGCAGGTGTCCTTTCTATAAAATGACTTTTTCCTTTAGGTATACACCTAGCAGTGGGAACGCTGGATCAAATGGTAGGTCTACTTTAAGTTCTATGAAGTAACTCCGTACAGTTTTCCACTGAGGTCACATGAGTATGCATCCCACCAATAGTCTAGTCTACAAGAGTTCCTTTCTCTCTGCACCCACGCCAGCACATGATGTTTTGGGACTTTTTTATTTTATTTATTTTTTATTAGATCATAACTATGTACATTACTGCATTTATGGGGTACAATGTGGTTTTATATACAATTTGAAATGTTTACATCAAACTGGTTAACATAGCCTTCACCTCACTTATTTGTGTTTAGACATTTATACTCTACTATTAATATATTTGACATGTACCTTTACAATATGTACATTAGGTGAGGTCCCACCAATTACCCTCCCTCTACCCGTCCACCCCCTCTCCTCTTCTCACCCTCCTCTTTCTGGGCTGTAATTGTGTTATATCTTTCATATGAAAATGTGGGTGATTATATGTTGATTTCATAATAGTATTGAGTACATTGGGTATTTTTTTTTTTCCATTCTTGAGATACTTTAATAAGAAGAATATGATCCAGCTCCATCCACATAAATGTAAAAGAGGTAAAGTCTCCATCTTTTTTATGGCTACATAATATTCTCTGGGGAGAAAATGAACTCTTCCAAAATAGTAAACTTCTTTTGTCAAAAATGAGGGCGGTGTCTGTGGCTCAAGGAGTAGGGCGCTGGCCCCATATACTGGAGGTGGCAGGTTCAGACCCGGCCCCAGCCAAAAAAAAAAAAAAAAACTGAAAAGCACTCTCTCTGGGTGGTGTCTGTGGCTCAGGGAGTAAGGCACCAGCCACATATGCCGGAGGTGGCGGGTTCAAACCCAGCCCTGGCCAAAAATTCCAAAAAAATAAAGAAAAAAGAAACAATGGCTCACCATGAATAGAGTGATGATTTTAAAAGCAAGTAATTGACTACTCTTTGGAAAGGAAATTCAGAGTACTGAAGATTCACATGCCTTTGTTTTACATTTCCCAGCCTTATCTTCAAATATTCCCAGAACTAGAAGTTGTTTGTTTTGCTTTAATTTTTTAAAAAAAAACATTCTGGTTTATTAACACCCTTAAATTATTCTGAATGTTGAAATCTGGCTATTTTCAGTAATAGTTATAGAAAGTTGCCCATTATTCAAAAAATCCCAAATGATGAAGTTGTTTTTTTTTAAGTGTTCTTCAGTGTTCTTTTTAGTGTTATTTATCAAAGTCTACAGGCTTTTTAAGTTTTTAGAAATATCCTGTTGGAGCAGCAGGCATACCCAGGGCAACCAGCTTCCTGGTAGTTGCCAGTTATCTTTAAGAACGCACTGTGCCACATCGTGTTATCCTGATACAGCTCACAAGGCCCCCTTTCTGTGCCACAGAGATAAGCTTGCGTCTCCTTAGGTGCTCCATCAGTATCGTCTGCTGAACAAATTGCCCGTACCATAAGTAAGGCATTTCTGCTTTCTAAGAGCTCTCTGGGATAAGCACCATGATTGTGGTCCATCTGATATCCACCAAGTGCTGATCTGGAACACTTTGAGATTCTTGCTGATACCAGGGTCACTAGCGGTCCTGGTCATGTGGAAGCACCACGGGCTCTAAGACCAGGCTGGGAAATCTGCCTTGTCAATCTGCTCAGCAACCACAATGTAGTGGGACCGTTTGCTTAGCCCGTCTCCAACTGGCAGAGAAGAGACCCAGGGAAAGGGCCAAAGACAGCAGGCATCAGGCACTGGGCAAGTCCTTCAAATCCCAGGAAAGGAGGACCAGAGGCTGCTTAACAGGCACTGGGCAAGTCCTTCAAATCCCAGGAAAGGAGGACCAGAGGCTGCTGAACAGGCACTGGGCAAGTCCTTCAAATCCCAGGAAAGGAGGACCAGAGGCTGCTGAACAGGCACTGGGCAAGTCCTTCAAATCCCAGGAAAGGAGGACCAGAGGCTGCTTAACCCTGAACTTGAGAGGCTTGGCCACCTGGGAATTCAAATGTTCCTGCTT
>CAUYPK010069359.1:0-22272 GCA_963574355.1 Loris lydekkerianus | reverse complement strand
TGAGCCAATCACCGAGCAGTGCACGTGCACAAAGCATGTTTAATCCCTTTGCAAAGCATTGGAGCATGGGCTGGCCACGGGCACAGCACGCACCTGCACAGCCAATCAGGAGTACTTCCTCAAAGTTGTTTATCGCTTTTCCTACAGGAAGCGTTTCTTCTCAGCGCCATGTTAGCTGGGCTGGGGCTTGCCGGCACAGCCCCTGACAACCCAAAGGAAAGAAAGACTTGTTATAATAAAGGCACTTGCATTTGAGTATTTATAACAGCACAATTCACAATTGCAAAGACACGGAAACAAAGCAAGTGCGCATCAATACACAAGTGGATTAAAAAAATATGGTATATGTATTTCATGGAGTACAACTTAACCAAAAAAAGACAAATGGTGACCTAGTATCTTTTGTAACAACTTGTGTGGAACTGGAGACTATTCTTCTAAGTGAAGTATCACAAGAATAGAAAAACTAACATCACATGTACTAAATTGGAATTGAGTTGATAAACACTTATGTGCACAAAGAGAAGTAAAACTCAGTGGAGATTAAGTCAGTGAGAGGAAGGAGAGGGCAGAAATTCACACCTAATGGATTACAATGCACACTTTCTGGGTGAAGAGCACACTTTTTTTTTTTTTTTTTTTTAGGAGAAGGAAAGAGAAGTTTATTAATTTGCTGGCAAATGGGGAAGCTGTTAGACTCCTGTCTCAAAAAATACTAGCATCCCCTGTTTGAACAGAAGCACACAGCTTTTAAAGGTTCTGATTAATCCCACAGAAAAGCACACTTACAACTTTAACTTGGAATGTACAAAAGCAAATTATATAACCAAAAATATGTGTATCCCTGTAATATTTTGAAATTTATAAAAAAGAAAGTAAATGAATTCTTCATTCATGTATAATTTTAGAAGTATATTCATGTATAATTTAAAGAAGTATGGAATTATTCACAAGTTCTTAGGAATTTTTTCAAATGAGTGACTTCTAGAGTATTTTTCAGGGTCAATGATACATATTCAACTCGTATCTTCATACTTTCTTCTCCATCAACAGTTAAGTGCAACAAGAACCAACATGTAGAATAATAGCCTTGTCCAGTCTGGATAAGAATCCAGGCAGTAATAGAAAGCATAATTGCTCAGTGTTTTTCAACCTTTTTTTTTGAGACAGTCTCACTTTGCCACCATTGGTAGGGTGTTGTGGTATTATAACTCCCAGTAACCTCAAACTCTTGGGGTCAAGTGATCCTCTTGCCTCAGCCTCTCAAGTAGCTGGAACTGCAGGCACCTACCACAACACCTAGTTTTTTTTAGAGCTGGGGTCTGTCTCTTGCTCAGGCTCGTCTCAAACTCATGAGCTCAAGCAATCCACGTGCCTCTGCCTCTGCCTTGGCCTCCCAGAGTGCTAGGAGAACAGCTAAACTTTTTTGACTTGTCATGTAACCACTGCTATATGAAGACACTGGGAGATATGTTAGGTAGGTACATAGGAATGGCTTTCCTGGGAAGGAGGACAAGGTGGTGGCCCCCGGCCTCTATCTTTATTCTGCCTACCTTAATTTTGTCCCAATGATACTGGAATTTCGCTGTTCAGTAGATCCTTGGTCTTGGGGATTTGAGGAATGAACTCACAGACCACAGATCAGCAGCAAGATGGGATTTTTATCAGAAATAAAAAAGTAATACAGAAGAAGTAAAAGGCACCAGAGCTTCTGGCGGTGGGGGTCGGGGGGAGAACTAACTGGGAAGTCTCTATGTGGGCTCTTTTATCTAAGGATATTAAATCTTGAGAATTACACTTGGCCCAGGACTTGGCAAATAGAAACCTGTCTATTTCATGGTTAATAAGCATTATTAACAAAGAAATGAATGCAGTCCCTCCAGCTCAGGGCAAAAGGTCAGGTTGTTCCCTTCATGAACTTGCCCAAGCCTAGGAAAACTGGGGTTCCCTGTCCAGCCTTGAATGGGGGGGGACCTTGTATCACCAAGTGATTGCTCACACCCAGTGATGGAGGGTATCCTGCCAATCTACCAATCAAAACTCAGCAAGCCCACTGCAGAAGAATATAGAAGGCTCTAGCCTAGTAAGAGATACAATAGTCTTGAACAGTGTTTTTCAACCTTTTTTTTAAATCTCATGACACACTTGAACCTATATTTAAATTTCCACAGCACATTTAAATTATGCTGATCAAAGATTAAAAAAATAATAAAAAATGAATATACTTACTGTGCTTTGAACTTTTTTGGAAAATAAATTAATTAATGATATTTAAAAATTTTCACGGCATGCCTGTGATCCTCTCATGCACACCAGTTGAAAATCACCGGTCTTAAAGGTGACCTACATTAGCCTTAAGACTTGGCTCAGTGCCTATAGCTCAATGTTAGGACGCCAGCCACATACACTGGGGGCTTTGAACCTGGGTGGGGTCTGCTAAAAACAGCAAAAACTACAGCAGAAAAAAAGCCCAGTGTAGTGGCAGGTGCCTATAGTTCCAGCTAATTGGGAGGCTGAGGCAAGAGGATTGCTTAAGCCCAGGATTTTGAGGTTGCTGCAAGCTGTGATGTCATAGCACTCTACCCAGGATGACAGCTTGAGACTGTCTCAAAAAACAAACAAACAATAAAACAAACAAAAAAACACTAATTATCATGCCATTTGTTTAAATGTACATAGCAGCCCACACTCACCCAGTAGACTCTCAGAGAGGCTCATGGGAGGTCTGCAAGAGCAGGAAAACTGGTTCCAAGATGACCTCTGAATCACAAGGTAGGACTGACCCAGGCATTGTAAAAGAGAAGGCACCTTTGTCTCTTTGCCTCTTGCCCTCTTTGCTTGCTTGCTGTAGCAACAGAGGCCTGTTCTGTGTCTAAGGCAAAAATATCCTGCTTTTTAAACTTTCTTACTCTGTAAGCCTGTCTTTCTCTTCCTCAACAAACTTTGTTTCATGCTTGCCTTACTTTGGGATGTCTGGTCATTTTTCGACCAAGAGTGCTTTAGGAACTGAGGACACAAGCAGCTGCCTGAAACCTTGACCTTTTAGGACATAGGCAGCTGCCTTGAAATACAACAAATACAGGGAGACTCCTCTGCTCTCCATGGCTGTAGACTGTTGAGTTCAGAGCTCAAAGCCAAGATGATCTGAGAGTATAAAGTGTTTTTCACTTATAATACATTTCCCATGTGTCAACCCATTGTGCTGAGCTTAAACACACCTGATCTTATCCATTCCTTTAACAACTCTGATATTATTGTCTTCAGAAATGAGGGATATCTTACATACCTCATGTTCAGTAACTACTGAATTTGCACATAAAATTCAAAATTCAAAATTCAAAATTTCAAAAAAGTTGAATTCGGATTTTACTGAATTTTTTCAGAAAGTTTTCCTTTTGGAACATTCCAGACTCATTCCTCAGTTTCAATATTTATCAATATTTTGCCATCTGCCTATTTACTTTCTATTTGTCCATCAACAAATATTTATTGAGAATTTTAAGATTAAAAATGTTACAGCTTTTGTGTGGCGCCTGTGGCTCAAAGCCGGAGGTGGTGGTTTCGAACCCAGCCCTAGCCAAAAAAAAAAAAAAGGAAAAGAAAGAAAGTTACAGCTTTTGAACCAAAGAACACTGGCTATTGTTCTCTGTGAAGGTAAGAGTTTGGAAGGGTCAGCTGGGTCATTGTCCCCTGGGGGGGGGGGGGGGATGCCAGCCCTGAAGGTGTCTATATTGTCTTTATTATGTCCTGCTTTGGAAGGAAGAAGTGGGAATGGGGAGGGAGAGAACATTTCCTTTCTTACTGAGGTTTCTGTCCAGATTACTACCCTTCCTCCCCACGGAGCACGCACACACACACACACACACACACACACGTGTGCGCGTGCTGTTTTGGCAGAATGGAACTTAGGAAAACGGAGTATTGCACTTTCTAATATAGTTTTCCTGTCCCTTTGCATTACACTAAAATAAGAGACCTCTGGTTTAGAAAGTATGCTTTCTAGGTTGGCATAAATTGGTAAAGGTCTTCCTAGTTCAGATTACTGATTTCCTTATTTGTATAGCTATTTAACTCTTTTTTTTTTTTTTTTTTTTTTTTTTTTTGGAGACAGAGTCTTACTACATTGCCCTGGGTAGAGTGCTGTGGCATCACAGCTCACAGCAACCTCAAACTCTTGGACTTAAGTGATTCTCTTGCTTCAACCTCCCAAGTAGCTGGACTACAGGTGCCCACCACAACACCTGGCTATTTTTTGGTTATGGTTGTCATTGTTATTTGGCTGACCCAGGCTGGATTTGAACCCGCCAGCTCTGGTGTATGGGGCTGATGCCCTAGCTGCTTAGCTACAGGCGCCGAGGCTGTTTAACTTTTTTCCTCCACCTAATTTTGCCAGCTGGTTGATCTTTTCTTTCTCCCTCAACCTCAATCTTCCAATAATTAGCAAGTGCCAATGTTGTTTTTCACTGGCTCTCTTGCTGGCTGGGTCAAAGCTTCTTCCCAGCTGCTGTTGAAAGCACATATAGTGAGAATAAGATAGAGTCTGTCAAGTTAGGGCAGACAGAACACAGCTGGTCTGGTTGGTTTAGGTCCTGCTCGACTTTACCCCTGTCTCCCATTTGACACAGCTGGTCTGATCGACTTCACCCATGTCTCCCATTTGACACAGCTGGTCTGATCGGTTTAGGTCCTACCTGACCTTCACCCCCTGTCTCCATCTTACTGTTTTGTAAATTTAGCTCCCATGGTAAAGATGCCTATCTTGAGTAGTTTAAGTGGATTGATTTAGGAGATTAACTTTTGAACTGGAATGTTGTAATAGGTCACTAAATTATGCTGATTATTATTTGGAATAGGGTTGGTGTGGTCTTTGCTTTCAACTTTTAAGTGTAAAACTATAATGTTGGAAATGGAAGAACAGAACAGAGAGAGGCTACTCTCACTGTTCACCAGAATCTTGGCCTTCTGACAAGTGAAGTTTGGTGGACCTATGCCCATGTCTTCATATTGACTGACAGACAGGCGGTTGGACCCTCTTCATCCAGTAACACTGGGGTTCCATCTGGTTCTGGTAGAGGGGAGTAGAGAGCTCTCCTTTGGCATTCCAAGGGTCATTAGATGTGTGAGGAGGTAACATATTCCACATTACAGTTTTTCTTCAAAACCAAAAGCTTTCTGGGGAAACAATGACAAGTTATAAAACAAGTGCTATGTCAGAAGTACCCATAGTGTGCCAGAAAAATACACAAGAAGACTTAAACAAAATTTGTGGGGAAGGAAGGCATCAAGGGAGGGGGTTTTTGAAGAGCTACTGTGACTTCTGAACTGAGTTTGAAAGATTTAGCTAAGAGGCTGGTGCAGAGAGCATTTCAGACAAAAGCAACATCATAAGTAAAATCACTGTGGAAAGAGAAACTAAACTGATTTCTGCAAATGAAATATAGATTATTCACCATTCTAAAGAATGGCGATATGGAGGGGAGTGGTCTAGTAATGAAAGTGGGGAGAGAAGCAGTTGCTCATTTTGAAGGGCCATGTATAAACTATATGTCATTCTCGAAAATTTGGACTTTTTTTCTGCAGACTTTGAGGAACCAGTGATGAAATTAAAAATTTTTTTTCTTTAAATTTTTTTGAGACAGACTATCATTTCATCATTCTGGGTGGAGTACTATGGCATCATCATAGCTCACAGCAACATCAAATACTTGGGCTCAAGAGATCCTCTTGCCTCAGCTCCTGAGTAGCTGGGACTGCAGTTATGTGCCACCACATTTGGCTAATTTTTCTATTTTTAGTAGAGATGGGTCTCAGGCTGGTCTTGAACTCCTTGAATTGCTGAGTTCAGGCAATTCACCCACCTTGACCTCCCAGAGTTCTAGGATTACAGGCATAAGCCAACTCACCTGGCCCCAACTATGGAATTTAAAGAGAATGCCACAATTTGGTGTGTGATTTAGAATGACCCTTGGGCATTGGGGTGAAGGTTGGAGAGGGGCAGGCCAAGACTGCAGGCAGGAGCAACAGTTAAGATGCCATTGCTTTAACCCAGGAAAATATTGAGACGGTTGAACAGAGGGGATGAGAGTGGGAATTGTGAGAAAGTGTGGATTCAAGGAAACTTTGAAGGTAGACCGACAGACTATGGTCATTGAATAGACTCAGAAGAGTAAAGAGCAGTATCTGAGTTCTGGTTTAACCAAAAAGTTGAATGGGGGTTGTATTTATGTATTATCAGGGAACACAGAAGAAAGGAAAGGTTTGCGGGAGGAAAACTGAACTTGAAATGCCTGGCTCAGTACCCATAGCTCAGTGATTAGGGTGCCCATCACATACACCAAAGCTGGCAGGTTTGAACCCATCCCAGGCCTGCTGAACCCAACAACAATGACAACTACAATAACAACAAAAAAACAGCTGGGCATTGTGGCAGGCACCTGTAGTACCAGCTAATTGGGAGGCTGAGGCAAGAAAATTGCTTAACCCCAAGAGTTTGAGGTTGCTGCGAGCTGTGTCGCTAAGGCACTCTACCGAGGGCAACATAGTGAGACTCTTGTCTCACACACACAAAAAAGGAAACACCCGAGGGACTTCGAGGTGGAGATTTTAAAAGATGGTGAGGGAAACATTTGGTGCTGCAGATAGCTTTGGGTCTCATTGGAATATAAGAGGTGATTTGAATCATGGAAATACATCATTCAGGGAAAGTTGAAGGTGATAAATCTGAAATCAGTATCTAGGGAAGACAGATATCTAAAATCTGAATATCAGTATCTGAAAGGAATCTAGGAGAGAAGAGATGGAAGGGGGAAGCCAGAAGAGAAGATGAAACCAGGAGAAAGTGTTTCATAGAGAGGGTGAGCACCAGTACCTGAAGCTGAAGAAAGGATATAATTAAGCTTAAACAAGAAAGAGAAAACAAAACCAATGACTATGCAAATGGCTCTAGCAAGGAACTTGATTATTAACTTTTGCTCCTGCCTGCAGTCTTGGCCTGCCCCTCTCCAACCTTCACCCCAATGCCCAAGGGTCATTCTAAATCACACACCAAATTGTGGCATTCTCTTTAAATGATAATAAGAGATTTTGCCTGGCAAAAATGAGCTATACTTGTGCCTGTTTAAATAGTTGGGAAAGAACCAAAGAGAAAAAGATCTGATTTACTAGAACAATCTGAGGCCTCACATGACATTAGTCTAGTGGATTCAATTGACAGTAGTCAATTTACATTCAGTCAACTCTATTGTTATAGTTGTTATAGAAACTTCTAGTCAATATTTACAGACTGCAATGGAGGCAAACACAAAAGATCAGAAATTCTATGTATTTAGCATGTTTAAAATTCTCTGGATAAATGTTCAGAATTATCACAAGAATTATAAATGTTTATGTTTTCTGTAAGTGTTGTATATGCATAATTTTCAGTTTCAAACTAGTCAAAGGACTCTATTTGACTTAAAATAGTCTCATTTGCCAATTTTAGAAGATTTGCATAAGTGTTGAAATAAAATTAATAAAAAATGTATTTTATGAACGTATATGTAGCAAAAATAAAATTCAACAGCTCATTAATTTGTTCAAGTCTTTTAAAAATATTTGGCTTTTATTTGAGTTATTCATTCATAGATTTAAGTCAAATAGAATAAATACTTTAGGTCCATTATGGATGTTTCTAATGGAAATACACATATATTTATATCATGTAAATATAAACACTGTATGTGATCATGAAAATACTTGAATGTAATAAATAATACTACTAAATGCATTGATATGAATTTTTGTGTTTAACACTTTCTGTTAATCCAAGCCTTGTGAAAGAACTTTTAGTAAGTAGAAGTAGTTAGTTGAGATGTTAATAAGACTATAGTCTCAGTTTCCCCTTTTACAAACTCTCAGCTTTAGGACCTTCATTTTTTTCAAATTTATATTTTGATATGGGAGTACAAGTGCTTTTGGGTTGCATGAATAAATTGCATAGTGGTAATATCTAGATTTTTAGTGTATCTACCACTCAAATAGTGTACATTGCCCCTCAAAGGTAATTTTTCTTCCCTCACTGTCTCCCAACCTGAGATATTCACTGTCCCACTCTATATACCCCTACCCACCCATAGCTCAGCTCTCACAAGTGAGAATATGTGGTATTTGATTTTCCTTTCCTGCATGACTTCACTTAGGATAATAGCCTCCAGTTCCATCCAAGTTGTTGTGAAAGACATTATTTCATCCTTTTTTATTGCTGAGTAGTATTTCATGGTGTATGTGTACCACATTTTTTAATCCACCTCTCATTTGATGTGCACTTGGCCTGATTCCATAGCTTTCCAATTGTGAATTGTGCTGTGATAAACATATGATTGTGTGTTTTTGATATAATGAATTATTTTCCTTTGACTCTATCCCCAGAAGTCTATTGCTGGATTGAATGGACAATATTTTAGTTCTTTGAGAAATTTCATACTGTTTTTCATAGAAGTTATATTAGTTTATAGTATTGCCAACAGTGTATAAGTTCCCTTTTCACTACATCCTGGCTGATGTATATTGTCTTTTGACTTTACTAATCATCATTCTGAGTGGGGTAAGGTGGAATCTCATGATTTTAGTTTGCTTTTCCCTAATGATTAGTGATATTACACATGTTTTCATATGTTTATTGGCCATTTGTATCTCTTCTTTTGCAAAATATATATGGCCCACTTTTTAATAGGGTTGTTGTCTTTTGTTGATTTGTTTGAGTTTCTTGTAGATTCCGGATATCAGGCCTTTGTCAGATATATAGTTTGTGAACATTTTTTTCCAATTCTGTAGGTTGTCTTAAGTTTACACTGTTGATTGTCTCTTTTGCTATGCAGAAGCTTTTTAGTTTAATTAAAGTCCCAGTAATGTTTGTTTTGCTGCATTTGTTTTTAGGGTCTTGGTCATGAATTCTTTGTCTAAGTCAATGGGACCTTCATAAACAGGGTGTCCATAAAGTGCATGTGCAATTTAAAGTTGTACACTCTTTTAAATTGCACACAAACTTTATGGTCACCCTGTATATATGTGTTTTTTTGTTTGTTTGTTTGTTTTTGAGACACAGTCTCATTATGTCCCCCTTGGTAGAGTGCTATGGCATCACAGCTCACAGCAACCTCAAACTCTTGGGCTTAAGTGATTCTCTTGCCTCAACCTCCCAAGTAGCTGGGACTACAGGCAGCTGCCACAATGCCTGGCTATTTTTTTGTTGCAATTGGGGCCCCTGCTGGGTTTGAACCTGCCACCCTCAGTTTATGTGGCTGGCGCCTTGCTGACTGAGCTATGGGCGCCGCCCCCATTTGTTTGTTTTGGAGCCAGGGTCTCACTTTGTCATCTGTGCTAGAGTACCATGATGTCACAGCAACCTCAGACTCCTGGATTGAAGCAATCATCCTGCCTCAGCCTCCTGAGTAACTGGACTAGAGGCACCTGCCACCACACCCAGCTAATTTTTCTATTTTTTAGTAGAGACTGGTCTTGCTTTTGCTCAGACTGGTCTCCAATTCCTGAGTTCAAGCAATCCTCCCTCCTCTGCCACCTAGAGTGCTAGGTTTACAGGCCTGAGCCACATCACTCAGCCTAGTGCCTTCACAATTTTATGAAGAGATAATAACCTTAAAGGTTGTTGTGAGGATTGAGTTCATACCTGGGAAAAGCACATGTAACTTCTCAATGAACATTAAATATTATTATCTGTAGATGTTAACATCATTGGCTAACTATATTTAAACTGAGTAATGATATCAAGATCTTTGCCCTTAATTACTTATGATAATGTTGTTAGTCTTCTAGTTGTTTGAATATAAAGTGGGATTTCATCTCCTAAGACTGCATAAACTGGAATTGACCTAATACAAATTGGCTAATAAACATAATCAACAGTTTAAGTTTTTCTTTAGTCTTTCCTCTGTTAAGCAGTCTTTCCTTTCCTTAAGTGTGCTGTCCTTTATCTATGAAAGCGAGTGATTATCCCACTAAGAGATAGTGGTATTTTCTATTTTTGTGAAACTTCATAGTTTATGAAGGACTTTTACAAATATGTTCTTATCCTTGCAAGATTTTCAGTACAGAGATTGTGTATCAGTTTTCTAGGGCTGCCATAATGAAGTTCCATATACCAGGTGCCTTAACAATTAAAAACTTATTTTCTCCTGGTTCTGGAGTCTGGAAGTCCAAGGCTAAAGTGTATCAGTAAGTTTGGTTCCTCCTGAGGCTCTGTTTGGTGTGCAGGTGGCTGCCTGCTCTGTGCCCTCACGTTGTCTGGGTATGTCTGTTCCTCTTCTTTTTAGGACTCCAGTGATACTGGATTAAGGCCCACCCTCATAACCCAACTTAACCTTAATTATGTCTTCCAAGGCTCTAGTTTTCAAATAGTCACATTGGGAGTTAAAGCTTCATCATGTGAATTTTAGGGAGACACCATTAAATCTACAACAGATTGAGATCCATATTTTTGAGAGAGGACAATAAGGTTGGAGAGGTTCAATAATTTCCTTAGTGCTTGTATATAAGGAGTTAGGATCATAGCATAGAATGCTTCAATCTCCTCTTTTTCCTCATTGAATATCTCATATTCACTACTAACATGACTTCTCTAGAAATGTTTTCTTGATGGCATGTGTTTATGAAATGACTTCAGGTTCATGGACCAAGATTGCTATTTTACCCACATATGAAATCTAAGCACAGAATTTTATTGCTTAGTTGTATATTGTTCAACTGAACTTACTGTCTCGATATCACTATTGTTAACTTTTAGATGGTCATTTCATAATAGCTTTTGGACTCTTGAGAAATTAAGGAACAATATTTGAATACTCCCTAGAACAGAAATCCCTTAATAATAAGCAGGGAAAGAGCCTGTTATGAAATTTTTGGAGAGGAATATAATGTTAAGAATAATTACTGCTACAGCTCCAAAGTTTCTTCTTTTCTTTTTTAAACAGGGGAATTCATAAAGACATTTTGTAACTTACAAAACACATAAAATGTCTATAGTCAAACAAAGTCTCAGTTCTCCTGCTCTTCATCATCCTGCAGTTCATAAGAAATAGGCTTCTTTGATTCATTTCTCTCCCATAAGACCAAAAAATGTTGCATTATTCATCTTACAATTAAAAGTTTGTACCCTTTGAATCAACATCTTCCCAATTCTTCTACTCTGAGCCCCTGATAGCCACCTTTCCACTGCTCTGGAAATCTAATGTACACCATGATATGACAGTTAAAATGGGCAGAAAAGGGCAGTCAAGATGGCTGACTGAAGCCAGCTTTCCACAGAGGCTCTTGTCCAGAAGGAGAGTTAAAGGACAGAAATTTATCAAGTAACCTTGTGGATTAGAGCTGCGCCAAGATAGAAGGTTGAAGAATGCACGTCAACCCTGCTGAGGCGAGCTGTGACCCCAAGGATATAAACAAAAGGTACAAAATCCATTGCCAAGTGGAAGGGAGTCCCCTCCCCCATGAGAATGGCTTGGAGTGCTCCACACAAACAAGTGAGCAGAGTCCAAAAGTCCTCTCATTATATCCCACGGGAGAGACCTGCTAAAAACTGGACCTACTTCCCTAACTAGGGTGTCATGGTAATTCCTAGAAATTCCAGGAGCAAAAAATCCTGCCAGGCATAAAACTGTATAAAACTGTACATATTCTCTACCTGCAATTCTGAACTCCCAGCACTACCCTCCACTCTCACACTGAGGTCTGGAAGCCTGTCCCCCAGGAGTCCAGATTCTTGGATATTTTCTCGCGAGGTGTGAACAGGGCATGGAATTCTGCTGGTCAGTGCTGATTCAGCGGCATAAGAGTGAGGAGAGGATGGTCAGCTGAGAGGGAACCATATAGGAGCAGCGGTTTCCTGAGGCACAGAGCAGCAGCCACTTTGGCAACAATAGGGCTCACCCCTGGATATCCCAGAGTCACATCCCCTGTCTCTCTGGACAACCAGAGGAGGCCAAGCATCTTCTCTGGTGGTAGCCACTGGCAGAACAGATCTGGGACAGAAACACAGGCCCTGTGAGTAAAGGATTTGCCTGAGCTGGTACCGGCCTGGGCAGAGCATGGGGACGCATGCACAGAGCCAGCAGATTCCCAGGGTGGGGCTGACCGAGAAGACCACTTTACTGAGCCTGGGACGTTCCGTCCCTCAGGGGATTATTAGCTGAGACAAAGGAGGGCAGGCAGAGGCAGGAACTGACAGCTAACCATGCTGTGAATACAAACTACAGCCAAGACTGGGCAGCAGAACAGGCAGGGCCTGAGGTGCAGGTTCTGTGAACTCAAAACAGCTTCTCTTCTGCAGGGGAATTTAGCTGGGACAGAAACAAATTCTGCAAAGTTGTGCTGTTCTGTCAGTAACATCAATCAGGGGCAGGGCTGGAACTGAGTGAATAGTGCCAGCCTCCATTAAGCAACAAAGGTTGTCAGGCCTCACCTCCCCCTGCTGGATAGTGGCAGAGAGCAGCAGCCTGGCTGAGGAGACACAGATCTCCCTGTGATTCAGGCAGGTGACCCCTGGAGTATCTGCTCATTGGAGGCAACTGGGTTACAGCCCTGTGGGGTTATCAGTGACTGGTTGTGACAGAGGTGCAAGGTGGAGAAGGAGGCATCAACCTTCCCAGACTAATCTATTTGCTGGTTGGGTCCTCCTGACCTCATGGAGCACCAGAGCAAGTAATATTTGAGTTGTTAGCATACTCCTGCAATCTAGTTGCCGGAGAACTTTATACTCTCCCACCTGAGACAGGTGCTGACTGAGACAGTTGATTTGGACTTCTTGAACTGGGCCAATCGCCCAAGTACTATTCAAGTGGTACCCTGGGTGTGTGGTTGTAGGAAGGTTTAATTTTCCTTTTCCAATAGTTGCCTGTGAGAGGTGGTGTGACTTAATTGCTAGTATTTTTCCACAGCTGAGACTTCAACCCAGAGTAACTGATTCACTAGGATTGGACAGAGACAAGATGAAGATGAACTTAGACCCACCACACCAAGCAGGTCCCCAGTTTCTCAGGCCATAACACTGTATGGGTTCTTGGCAAAGCTCCAGGGGAAAAGGTACAGGCACCAGTCCCAGATTTTGGGCAAAGGGCTGGTTAATCACTACTCCTGAAGCCCCAAACCCAACTTCTCTTTATCTGCTCATCTAGTCAAATGGTATAAAATAATCATGGGGTGAAATCATTGGAAAAACTCTGGTAACATGAATAACCAGAGTAGATCATCCCCCTCCCAAGGAAAGATATGGCAGACATAACTTAAGATCCCTTTCATAAAAAGAGGGCCAAGATGTCAGAAATACAATTCAGAATATGAATTGCAAACAAGATTAATAGAATAGAGGAAAAAGTGGAATTAGAAATTCCAGGAGCAATTCAAAAGTTGTCTCAAGAATTCAATGAATTTAAAGACAAAATCACCAAAGATTTTGACACATTGAGGCAAGAATTTGTGCCCTCAAAGATCAGAAAAATACAGTAGAATTCCTCAGTAACAGAGTTGAGCAAGCAGAAGAAAGGATTTCTGACATTGAAGACAAAGCTTTTGAATGCTCCCAAACTCTCAAGGAGGAAGAGAAAGGGAGAGCAAAAATGGATTGTTCACTCAGAGAGCTCTGGGATAATTCGAAAAAGGCTAATATTTGCCTCATTGGAATCCCTGAAAGTGATGAAGTGGCTTTGCAAGGCAGAGAGGCTCTTCTTCATGCAGTTATAAAAGAGAATTTTCCAGATATGCCAAGAGATTCTGAAATTCAGATAGCAAACAGTTTCAAAACCCCAGCATGACTCAACCTGAATAAGACATCCCCCAGGCACATCATAATCAACTTCACTAAAGTTAATATGAAGGAGAAAATTCTGAAAGCACCCAAATGTAAGAAAACCATAACATACAAAGGGAAGAATATTAGAATGACTGCAGATCTCTCTGCTGAAAACTTTCAAGCCAGAAGAGGGTGGTCATCAACTTTTAATCTCCTAAAATAAAATAACTTTCAACCCAGGATCCTGTATTCAGCTAAACTGAGTTTCATTTATGATGGAGAAATTAAATACTTAATGACATTCACATGTTGAAGAAATTTGCCATAACTAAACAAGCTCTTCAGGATATACTCAGACCTATTCTCCGTAATGACCAGCACAATCCTCGAACATAAAAGTAAACTTTCTCAGAAACTTTTGATCAAATTCCAACTTCCACAGTGGTGAAAGGATTAAAAATGTCCACTGGACTTTCAAAAAAACAATACCCCAAATATTACCAGGCTTATCAATATTCTCCATTAATGTGAATGGCTTAAACTGTCCTCTAAAGAGGCACAGGTTGGCTGACTAGAAACAAAAACTCAGGCCAGATATCTGCTGCATACAGGAATCCCATCTTACCTTAAAAGATAAATATAGACCTGGGTGAAGGGATGGTTGTCCATATTTCAGGCAAATGGAATTCAGAAAAAAGCAGGTGTTACAATTCTATTTGGAGATGTAATAGGCTTTGAACTAACAAAAGTAAGGAAGGATAAGAATGGTCACTTCTTATTTGTTAAGGGTAAAACTCAATATGATGAGATTTTAATTATTAATATTTATGCACCCAACCCAGAATGAGCCTCAATTTATAAGCGAAACTCTAACAGACCTGAGCAACTTGATTTCCTCCATCTCCACAATAGTTGGAATTTTAACACTCCTTTGGCAATGTTGGATAGATCCTCCAATAAGAAGTGGAGCAAAGAAATTTTAAATTTAAACCTTACCTTCTAACATTTGGATTTAACAGAAATCTACAGAACAATTCATCCCAACAAAACTGAATATCCATTCTTCTCATCAGCCCATGGAACATACCCAAGATCAATCACATCTTAGGTCACAAGTCTAAGCTCAGTAAATTTAAAGGAATAGAAATCATTCCTTGCATCTTTTGGGACCACCATGGAAAAGTTGAACTCTAGACCAACAGGAATCTGCATACTCATAGAAAAACATGGACGTTAAATAACCTTTACTGAATGATAGCTGGGTCATAGATGAGATTAAGAAGGAAATGTGCCAGGGCTTTGTGCCTGCCAGAGTCAAAGTAAAGTCAATGCCTCTTCCTCTCAGCTACCAGCCTCTGCCACTAACCAGCAGGGGGAGCTGAAGCCTGCCTGCCTTAGTAACTCAATGATGACTGGAGAATGTTTCATCTGAGCTCAATCTAAACATGAGGATATCCAGAGGGCAAAGGTATTATTCTCCCAGCCACTGCACCTTTGCCACCACTGTCCTGTAGCTCTGGCATCCCCATAGGGCAAGGTCTGGTTCCCTGTGGCAGACCACAGAGTTGGGGAATTGACCCTCCAAAATTAGAACCCAGAGGTGGAGCAAGATGGTGGCTGAGAAATAGCTTCCTGGCAACTGGGCATGGTGAGTCTGGGGAGATAAGACTCCAGGCATCTCTGGCTGGTGGGATCCACTTATAATCATCCCTTTGGGGATACAGGGAGCCAGCAAGGGACTTCTGGACCCCAAGAGGAGGACAAGAACAGTGAAAAACTGGTAAGTGGTCACATGTGTTCAATCAACCTAATCCTGCCAGCAGCCATAAGTACAAGCAGCAGTGAGACTGCAAACTGGAAAGGCCTTACCTGTGAACTTTTTCGGTGATTTTGGACTTGGAACTCAGTTGAACTGCCTTGGGGAGCAAGAGTGCGGAGAACTTTGGGCATTGTCTAGGGCCCCAGACTGAGCCACTGAGGCAGAAAGAGCTAATAGTGTTTGGCTGTGGGCCGCAGTGAGCCATTGTGAGAGAACTGCCCCAGCAATCCCAGCCCTCAGGGTTGCAGTGCAAGGATTGGACGGGAGCTAGTAACCTAGTGACTGAGCAGCCTAAAGGCAGGGACTGAGCAGCCTTACAGCCTTAACCCTCAGGGGCAGAATGAGACCGATTTTAGCACATTGGAGCCTTGGGCTGTTGCCCATGGTAGAGTACTGTGGCGTCATAGCTCATAGCAACCTCAAATTCCTGGGCTTGGCACCGCCCATAGAACTCCATAAGAGCTGCACCGTGACCCCCGACTTGCAACCCACACCAGCAGGGCCTCCAGATGCCCTGACCGGGAACTGCAGGAGCCGCACAAACCTTCATCCTCCCTCCTAAACCCTCCCTGCCTCCACACCGGCCTGCTTGTCTGGCCAGGGACTCTGGTAGCCATGTGCCCTCCAGAGCCCTGCCTTCCTCTGTGCAGAGCCCTTTTCCTGGCCACAGACTTCCGGAGCCTTGGGCTCTCTGTGCCAAAGTCACTGGGTGCCAGGCACTCTCAGAACTGAGTGCACAACTTCCTGCCCTGTTGCTGGAACCTGGTGTGTCACATTCTGGAGCTGCTTCCACAACCAGAACTCCCTGGCTGGGGCAGCCCCAGAGGAACTACACAAGGTCACTCTCAACAAAGAATCCAGCAACAATAGAGTGATCTAGCTGGAATCTATCCTTGGCGAGACACTTCCCCAACTCTGAGGACAGCCAGAGGCAATGGTGAAAAACAATCATGAAGCGAAATCAACAGAAAAACTCTAGCAATATGAATAATCAGAGAGAGGTGGAGCATGATGGTGGACAGGACGTTTAGGCCACCTCTAGCAAGCCATCAGTGAGAGGAAAGGTGGTCTCGACCTTCCCCGTGTGTGGATTATTGGAGTGGACAGACAGCTGGAGACACTCAGTGAACTGGCAGATTGCTATCTATGAGGGGTAATTTAAAACCACAGACTCTGTTGTAGAGATTCTTCCCTGCTCGGCCATGCTGGCGAGCAGTTCCCTCCCCTGCAGAGGACAGCAGCTTGTAAATGCTGACAAAACCCAATTGACGAATATTTATCCCTGAACTGAGGGAGGCATCTGAAAGGAGAGCCACTCAAAACCACGGGGAGCTGGGCAACCTGTTGGACAATTGAAGGGAAGTGATCCCACCTGGGAAATAGAAAGTTTGAACTACCCAAAAGGGCAGGCACCTTTCCTGTAGGTGTTGGAGGGGGCTGGCAGTTCAGGCTGCGCGCGAACTGGTGGGTGCTGATCCAAAAAAGAAACTCTGAACCATAAAACTCAGAATAAGGTCCCCAAACACTCCAACCACGGGAACCAGCTACAGCTGCTTCAGCCACGGGAACGGGCTTCAGCCGCTAAAGCCACGGACCCGGCTTCAGCCGCGGTAACCAGCTACAGGCGCTAAACCTGCAGACCCGCAAATGACTGCAGGAACCAAGCAGCACCCTCCCCCACAGCCAATTGCAGTTGCCAGTTTGTAGGAGAACATGGGAGCAGAGTGGAAAGATTTAAGAAGCATGGACACCTGCACTGAGTGGGAAGGTTGGTTGTAAGTGCTGTCTGGAAAAGAACTGCCGAGGTTACACAATTCTTAGGTGACAAACTTTTACAGAAATTCCAAAATGGCGATAGGCCATGGAAGGTGGTTACCATGGTAACAGTATAAACTATGAATCAGGTATAAGCCTGAGAACCACTCACAGCGCCACCTGGTGTCCAGAAAGTATACTGCAGTATGAATATATTCCTACGAAAGTTGATCCCTACATCAGACATATAGATGTATATAGGTATATTTCTACATGCAAGAATATTTTTGTAGTTGGTGCCTTTTTTGTTGCTGTTGTTTTGTTTTGTGCTTTTTTTTATTCTGTTTTTTCCTCACGATTTTCTTGGAGGAGCTTTTGATAATTTTTATTATTACTTTTTATATAGATATATTTTTTATTTCTATGTTTTCTAATTTTAATTTCTTGTTTTTTCTCTTTTAATATGCCTACTAATACCACTTTTCTCTCTCTCTTTTTCTCTTTCTTTCAACTATTTTAAGATTATCACTATTTTTATTGCAGTTGTTTTTATGTTGCAGTTGTTGTGGGTGTTGTCTGTATGTCTATGTGTTTCCGCCTGCTTCTGTATCTATGGGCTCGTGTGCCTGGTAGCCTTTGTATCTGTTCATTTGTTCATTTGGTCTAAATGAGCTTGGTGTTATGACCTGCAACTCTGAGCTCCCAGCACTCCCCTCCACTCTCACTCCGTGGTCTGAAGGCCTGCCCCCCAGGAGTCCAGATTCTTGGGTGAACTCTCAAGAGGTGTAGACAGGACCTGGAATGCAACTGGCCAGTGCAGATTCTGCAGCACAGGAGTGAGGAGATGATGGTTGGCTAAGAGGGAATTAAACTGGAACGGTGGTGCCCCGAGGTGCAGAGCAACAGCCATCTTTAGCAATAACAAGGCCCACCCCCAGATATCCCATAGCCTCTCCACCTGTTTCCCTGGGCAACCAGATAAGGCTGAGCATCTTCTCAGATGGCAACCACCATGGAACAGACCTGGGACTGAAACACAGGCCCTGTGAGTAAAGGGTTTGCCTGAGGTGGTACGGACCTGGGTTGAAGATGGGGACTAGAAAATGCACCAGCAGAGCTGGGAAACTCCAAGGGTGGGGCTGATCCAGAGGACTGCTTTACTGAGCCTAAGACACACCTGGCCTCAGGGGGACACCAGCCTATAGAGAAAGGAGGTGAAGAGTCTACAGCTTAAAACTAATCTAGCTGTGAATACAAACCCACAGGAATAAAGACACAGCCTGAGTCACAGGTTCTGGGAACTCAAATCAGCCTCTCCTATGCAGAGGAATCTAGCAGGGTCAGAAACAAACTTCCCCAGGGTTGTTTCATTCACCCACCTACATAAACTAAGGGTGGGGCTGGAACTGAGTGAACACCTCCAGCCTCCATCAAGTACCCAAGGTTAACAGGTCTCACCACCCCCTGCTGGATACAGACAGAGAGTAGCAGCCTGGAAAAGCAGACACAGACTTCCCTGTGATTTAGGCAGGTGCAAACCACTGAAGTATCTGCTCACTGCACAGAACTGACTGGGACACAGCCCTGTGGGGCTAGCAGCGACTGGGTGTGACAGAGCTGCAAGGTGGGGAAGGAGGCATCAACCTTTCCAGACTGATCTATTTGCTGGGCGGCTTTTCCTGACTCCATGCAGCACTGGAGCAAGCCATATTAGAGCAGTCAACAGATCCCTGTGATCCAGTTCCCAGAGACCTCTTAAACTCACTCGAGACAGCTGCTGACTGAGACAATTGATTTGGAACTTTTGATCTGAGCCAATCACCTGGGGACAATCCAGGTGGTGCCCTGGGTGTGTGGTTGAAGGAAGGTTTGATTTCCCTTTTCCAATTGTTGCCTGTGGTGGGCGGGGTTACTTAATTGCTGGTATTTCTCCACAACTGAGACTTCAACCCAGAGTAACTGTATGACTAGGGTCGAAGAAAAACCAGCTGAAAACAAGACAGAACCACTTAGACCCTCTACACCAAACAGAACCCCAGTTTCTAGGGCACAGCACAGTATGGGTCCTCGACAAAGCACCAGGGGAGCAAACAAAGGGAGTAAAACAATCATGGGGTGGTATCAGAGGAAAAACTCTGGTAACATGAATAACCAGAATAGATCAACCCCCCCAAGGAAAGATATGGCAGATGTAATTGATGATCCCATTCACAAACAACTGGCTGAGATGTCAGAAATTGAATTCAGAATTTGGATGGCAAACAAGATTAACAAAATGGAACTAGGAATTCGAGGAGAAATTCAAAAGCTGTCTCAAGAATTTAACAAATTTTAAGACAAAACCACCAAAGACTTAGACACACTGAAGCAAGAATTTGCAGCACTCAAAGATCTGAAAAAATACAGTAGAATCCCTCAGCAACAGAATGGAGCAAGCAATATAAATAATTTCCAACATTGAAGATAAAGCCTATGAATGCTCCCAAACTCTCAAAGAGGAAGAGAAATGAAGAGCAAAAACGAATCATTTTCTCAGAGAGTTCTGGGATAATTCAAAGAAGGCCAATATCTGAATCATTGGAGTTCCTGAAACCAATGAAGTGGCCTCACTGGGCACAGAGGCCCTTCTCCATGAAATTATGAAAGAGAATTTTCCAGACATGCCTAGAGATTCTGAAATACAGATGGCAGACAGCTTTAGAACCCCAGCATGGCTAAATCTGAATAAGACATCCCCCAGGCATATCATAATTAAATTCACTAAAGCTAATATGAAGGACAAAATTCTCAAAGCTGCTAGGTGAATGAAAGCCAATACGTACATAGGGAAGAATATTAGAATGACTGCAGATCTCTCTACTGAAACTTTTCAAACAAGAAGAGAGTGGTCATCGACTTTTAATCTCGTAAAGGAAAATAACTTTCAACACTGAATCTTCTATCCAGCTAAACTGAGTTTCATCTATGATGGATAAATTTAATACTTTAATGACATTCATATGTTGAAGAAATTTTCCATAAGCAAACCAGCTCTTCAGCGTATTCTCAGAACTACCCTCCATAATGACCAACCCAATTCTACACCAAAAAAGTAAACTCACTCAGAAACTTCTGATCAAACTCCAACTTTCACACTGGTGAAAGGATTCAAAATGTCTTCTGGACTTTTGAAAAACTCGATACCCAAAACTTCACCAGACTTATCAATATTCTCCATTAATATGAGTGGCTTAAACTGTCCTCTAAAGAGGCATAGGTTAGCTGAATGGATACAAAAACTAAAGCCAGATATTTGCTGCATACAACAGTCACATCTTAACTTAAAAGACAAATACAGGATCAGTGTGAAAAGATGGTCATCCATATTTCAGGCAAATGGTAGTCAGAAAAAGGCAGGTGTTGAATTTTATTTGCAGATAAAATAGGCTTTAAGCCAACAAAAGGAAGGAAAGACAAGAATGGTCACTTCATATTTGTGAAGGGTAATTCTCAATATGATGAGATTTCAATCATTAATATCTATGCATTCAACCAGAATGCACCTCAATTTATAAGAGAAAGTGTAACAGACATGAGCAACTTGATATCCTCCAGCTTCATAATAGTCAGAAATTTCAACACTCCTTTGGCAGTATTGGATCAATTCTCCAACAAGAAGCTGAGCAAAGAAATTTTAGATTTAAACCTAACCATTCAGCATTTGGATTTAGCAGAAATCTACAAAACATTTTATCTCAACAAAACTGAATACACATACTTCTTATCAGCCCAAGGAACTTACTCCAAAATTGATCACAACTTAGGTCACAAATCCAACTTCAGTAAATTTAAAGGAATAGAAATTATTCCATGCATCTTCTCAGACCACCATGAAACAAAACTTGAGCTGAGTAACAACAGGAATCTGGATACTTATACAAAAACATGGAAGTTAAATAACCTTATGCTAAATGATAGCTGGGTCAGAGATGAGATTAAGAAAGAAATTGTCAATTTTTTGGAACAAAAAAACAATGAAGACACAAACTATCAGAACTTCTGGGATACTGCAAAGGCAGTTCTAAGAGGGAAATCTATAGCACTGCAAGTCTTCCTCAAGAGAACAGAAAGAGAGGAATTTAACGACTTAATGGGACATCTCAAGCAACTGGAAAAGGAAGAACATTCCAACCCCAAACCCAGTAGAAGAAAAGAAATAACAAAAATTAGAGCAGAATTAAATGAAATTGAAAACAAAAGAATAATACAACAGATAAATAAAAAAGCTGGCTTTTTCAAAAGGTCAATAAAATAGATAAACCACTGGCCAAACTAATCACGAAAAAAGAGTGAAATCTCTAATTTCATCAATCAGAAATGAGAAAGGCGAAATAACAGACTCCTCAGAAATCCAAAAAATCCTTAATGAATATTACAAGAAACTCTATTCTCAGAAATATGAAAATCTGAAGAAAATTGACTGATACTTGGAAGCACGTCGCCTTCCAAGACTTAACCAGAATCAAGTGGAAATGTTGAACAGGCCTATATCAAGTTCTGAAATAGCATAAAGCATACAAAACCTCCCTAAAAAGAAAAGCCCAGGACCAGAAGGTTTCACGTCAGAATTCTATCAAAACTTTAAAGAGGAATTAGTACCTATATTACTCAACCTGGTCCAAAAGGTAGAAAAAGAAGAAAGAGTACCCAACACATTCCATGAAGCAAACATCACCCTGATCCCCAAACCAGGAAAAGACCCAACAAGCAAAGAAAATTATAGACCAATATCACTAATGACTATAGATGCAAAAATATTCAACAAGATCCTAACAAACAGAATCCAGCAACACATCAAACAAATTATACATCATGACCAAGTTGGTTTTATCCCAGGATCTCAAGGCTGGTTCAATATACGTAACTCTATAAATGTAATTCA
>CAUYPK010069357.1:0-25071 GCA_963574355.1 Loris lydekkerianus | reverse complement strand
AGATCTGCAGTTATTCTGATATTCTTCCCCTTGTAGGTAATGGTTTTCTTTCATCTGGCAGCTTTCAGAATTTTCTCCTTCATATTAACTTTAGTGAAATTGATTATGATGTGTCTGGGGGATGTCTTATTCGGGTTGAGTCTTATTGGAGTTCTGAAACTGTCTGCTATCTGAATTTCAGAATCTCTTGGCATGTCTTGAAAATTCTCTTTCATAATTTCATGGAGAAGGGCCTCTGTGCCTTGAGAGAACACTTCATCGCTTTCAGGGATTCCAATGAGATGGATATTAGCCTTCTTCAAATTATCTCAGAGCTCTCTGAGAGAGTGATTCATTTTTGCTCTCCATTTTTCTTCCTCTTTGAGAGTTTGGGAATGTTCAAAGGCTTTGTCTTCAATGTTAGAAATCCTTTCTTCTGCTTGATCCACTCTGTTACTGAGGGATTCTACTGTATTTTTTAGATCTTTGCGGGCTACAAATTCTTGTTTCAGTGTGTCAAAATCTTCGGTGGTTTTGTCTTTAAGTTCGTTAAATTCTTAAGACAATTTTTGAATTTCTCCTCAAATTTCTAATTCCGACTTTTGAATTACTGCTCAAATTTTTAATTCCAAATTTTCCTCCATTTTATTAATCTTGTTTGCAATCCAAATTCTGAATTCGATTTCTCACATCTCGGCCAGCTGTTTTTGAATGGGATCTTCAGTTACATCTGCCATATCTTTCCTGGGGAGGGGGGGTTTGATCTATTCTGGTTATTTATGTTACCAGAATTTTTCTGCTGATTCTGCCCCATGATGTTTTACACCGTCTGATTTTTCCCCTCTAGGTTTGTTGAGGACCCATACAGTGCTATGGCCTGAGAAAGTGGGGACCTGTTTGGTGTGGTGGGGCTAAGTGGTTTCGTCTTATTTTCAGCTGGTCTGTGTTCGACTGGGGCCTGCATTTCCATCCCAGATCTGTTCCATGGTGGTTGCCACCTGAGTAGATGCCCGGCCACCTCTTGTTGCCCAGGGAGACAGGGAGTGTGGCTTCAGAATATCTGGGAGTGAACCCTATTGTTGCCAAAAGATGGCTGCTGCTCTGTGTCTCGGGGCAGTGCTGATCTGGTGTGGTTCCCACTCAGACGATCGTCCTCTCCTCACTCCCATGCCCCAGAGTCAGCACTGACCAGCTTCAGTTTAGATCCTGTCCATAACCCTTGAGAAATCACCCAAGAATCTGGACTCCTGGGGGACTGGCCTCCAGACCTCAGATTGAGAGTGGAGGGGAGTGCTGGGAGCTCAGAGTTGCAGGTAGAGAATATATACAGTTTTGCACAGTTTTATGCCTGGCAGGAGAACGCTGTGGCACCCTAGTAGGAAAGGTAGATCTAGTTTTTAGAGGGTCTCTCCCGTGGAGTGTAGTGGGAGGACCTTTGAACTCTGCTTGTTTGTTTGTGGGGCACTCCAAGCCATTCTCATGGGGGAGAGGATTTCCGTCTGCTTGGTGATGGATTTTGTACCTTTTGTTTGTATCCCTGGGGTCACAGCTCTCCTCAGCCAGGTTGATGTGTGTTCTTCAACCTTCTCTCTTGGTGCAGCTCTAATCCACCAGGTTACTTGCTAAATTTCTGTCCTTTTACTCTCCTTCTAGATGGGAGCCTCTGTGGAAAGCTGGCTTCAGTCAGGCATCTTGTCTCTGCCCCCTATACACATATTTTTTTTATCTTTTATGATGCTTTGTTATCCCTATAATTGATAATTACCTTGATTTTTCACTTCATTTCTCTTCAATATAAAGTCATTCATTTTCCCTCAAACAATCCTAAGTAATTAAAATATTTCTTTAAGCACATCAAATATTGTATAGTTTTTTTTTTTCTTTTTTCTCTTGTAGCTGTCTGTCCTATTCTTACAGCCCTCTAGCCAGCTACACTTTGGAATCCTATTATTACCATTTAACCTCATCTTAAGAATCCCCTTTATTGTTCCCCTGAATTGAATTTTCTATAAGTTTTTACTCTTCGGTTGTTGGTGAGCTTTTTCTGAGAAGAATGTCCAGTCACCTACTTAGGTGATATATATCAGAATTCTAACAATACAGGAATAAAAAAAGAGCTGATTTTCAGCTGCTCTTCAGAAGTGATACATTATCACTTCTGTCAAACTCCCTTTATTAAAGAAAATCACAGGGCCAGCTCAGAGTCAAGGTGAAGGAACTGCACAGGAGTCTGAATGCTAACAGTTGTAGGTTCTTTGGTGGCTGCTAGTATGACAAACTTTTTCACGAAGTACTGAGGTTCCAGGCTTAGTGAGTGAAGTTCCATCCAGTTTCCATCTTCTAATATGTGATAATGTCTCTTTTCTGCTGTTTTCTCTTTTCCCATTTCTTTTGTCCCTTTTCTTTCTTTTACAGTAATTTTATTGAGAGTTCTGGAAGGAGTAGTGAAACATGTGACTGCTTCATTCACTATTTTTTAGCCTGATTCCTCCTTGGCATTCAATTCAATTAATTAATTCATTCATTCATTTTTTTGAGACACAGTTTCACTCTTTTGCCCTGGGTAGAGTGTTGTGGCATCATCATAATTTATAGCAACCAACATCAAACTCTTGGTCTCGAGCAATTCTCTTGCCTTAGCCTCTGAGAATGCCAGGGTTACAGGCATGAGCCACTGTACTCAGCCCTCCCAGCAATTTTAAAAAGGTCTCCTTTGACTACCTTCCTAATTCAATTGCACTTATTTGAAACTTGTGAATTAAGATGTCACAAATAACCATAGCCACAAATAACTATGCCTGATATGATTACATTATTACTCTCAATGCTTTTGGCATATGGGTAATTTTGTGGTTATATTATGACAGAAATATTACTTATTAAAAAGTGCCTATTAATTAGATTTTTTATGTCTGAAAAAATTCTATTGGTTAGCTAGTGGCCTGAAATGATATGAAATTTCTTATTTTCAATTTTGTTTATGTTTTCTGAAGATGGCAGAATGAATACATGTAATGGTGGATGAAATTTATTGGGGTGGACCTGGACCCAAAGGGGGAACAGACCTTCAAGTCCATTGTACATGCTCTGAGAAAGTGTCAACTTAAGCTATAGGAAGACAGTGGAAGATAAATGAAAAATGTTAAGAGGTTTGACCTTGAACTTCCAAGATTAGAGTTCATAACATACTACATATTAGGAATCTGTGAGCTCTTTATCTTTCTGATTCTGAGTTCTATTTGCCTAAAACTAATATAATTAAAAGTGCCAAAACTATGTGCTTGTTGTGTTGATTAAATGAGAAAGTACCTGTGATTAAACATCTCAAAGTATAAATATTCTAGAATACTTTATTCCAGAAAATATAAAGATGTATCCCAAGAATGTCTTAGATAAATATGCAAATATCATTGTAGTAGGATGTTTACTGAAAAGTTTATGATAGCAAAAGTAGTAAAACAACCAAAATGTTCCTTAATAAGGTATTAGTAACAAATTATAATCCATTCATATGATGAAGCACTATGCCAGTTTTTAAAATGAAGTAGATTTGTCCTTTTAGTTATATGGCATAGTGGTTAAGAGTATAAATTTGGGAGACTAACTACCTGGATTGGGTTTGCATTCTGGTCAGCTGCTTACTAACTGCATAACCATTTTGCAGATCACTTAAGCTTCTGTGTGCTTCAGTTTCCTCTTCTATAAAATATGGATAATAGTAGTAACTAATTTGTTGGGTAAAGGATTAAAAACATTGGCTGACTACTATAGTAACTGCTATATAAATGTTTTCTATCATTTATTGAGCATAGATTTTTCAGATAGGTATATATCTATACACACACACACACACACACACACACACACATATCTATATTCTTATACATGTGTTGCAGAAATGTTTTGGTCATTTGGTCTAATTTACTTCTTTAAATCTTGTTGCATTTATTAACATGTTTTAAGTGTCAGTTGTAGTACCATGTTCAGTAAAGCATAAGCATTTGACAAGAGGCAAACAACCAAGAAACACATTCTGGGAGCAATAAAAGGCTCCTCATTCCAGAACATCATTGACTCCATAAACATTTTCTTAGAGCAGATGCTCAGTAATACATCTCACCTTTAAGAAGATAAAAATATGGATTTATGCATAAGGCACATTGCCAACATAGAAATATCCCTGAATAAATTCATAGGTAGGTTGCTTGATTTTGTATTACCATAATAAAATATGAGAAAATATGAAATCTGCTTCAGTGATCTGACTCACAGCTAGAGAACTGTAAACAAATGTCTACTTATTTCCATGTTCATGGAAAGGTTGTTTAATGGCCCTTGCCTTCATATATACTTGGCTTCAGACCTGTAAGCACACTAGAAATACATTAACACTGAATGTTACATTTCCTTTAAGATCAAGGTTTATGGTTTTCAAAAACATTATCTAATTTTATCCTCACAGCAATCAACAACACCGAGAATTAATGAGGATCTGTGTTTCTTTCCCTTTTTACAGATAAGGAAACGAGCAATTTTATCTAAAGTCACTATGGTAAAGAGCTCAATCTAATAAAAAGTGAACCTGAGACTCTAACCCTGAGTTGCTGAATTCAGATCTAATGTTATTCCATTCATTTATTCATTCACTCCTTATAGTAATATAGTTATTATTCTCCACCAGTAATATAGTTTGTAAAGTTCTGTCCTAATCGTAACTTAAAGAAATAGAAGGCAGCCCATACCATTTATTCTCTAGTTAATTTGATTAGGGAGACAAAAGACAAAATGGCTAGAAAAGAAAGTATCATATATAACAATGGAAATGGGTACTGTTAGCTTATGATCATCTGTGAAGACCTAATGGTGGGGAATGATTGTATGCTCTTCTGGAAATAATTATGAGCTTTGTGGGTATTTGTGAAGGCTGAGAGAAGGTGCAGGCAGCGATAGCAGTGGCAAAAGTCTGGAGCAGAGCTCATGATAACCTTGCCCCTGTTGAGAGGAGCAGGATCCTATGTACTCAATTTTGATATGAGGACAATTAATGACAATTAAGGTTATGGGGGGGGGGAGGAAAAGCAGAAAGAGGGAAGGAGGGAGGGGGTGGGGCCTTGGTGTGTGACACACCTTCTGGGGGCAAGACATGATTGCAAGAGGGACTTTACCTAAAAAATGCAGTCAGTGTAACGTGGCTTATTGTACCCTCAATGAATCCCCAACAATAAAAAATAAATAAATAAAAATAAAAATAAATTTAAAAAAAGGATATCTTGTCATGTTATCCAAGTGAAGAGAGTGTTTGAAAAAAAAAAAAAAAAAAAAAAAAAAGGGAGTGGCCAGTAATATCAAATGCTGTTGCCACATAGTAAGTGGACCTGGAAAGTGTTCACTGGCTATTAGAAAAATGGAGGTCATCAGTGACCTTAATTGTGATATTGGTGAAAGCCTGATTGAGTGAATCGTGAAGAGATGCATGAAGATTTTGAGTACAGGGGACAGATTTGGTCAGGAGAGGAGAAAAGATAGGAAATAGAAATAACCAGAAAATAACCAGAGGGAGTGTGGTATTCAGTGAGGTATTGTTAAATTTATTTTTAAATTTTTTAAATTGTGGAGATTAAGCATGATTAAATCTAACAAAAGGATCTATGTGAAAAGAAGATATTTAATCTACAAAGGAGATAAGAAATAATTGCTAGTGTAAGGTGGGGGATCCTGAAAAGAACTGGACCCTAGAATAGGTGGAAAGTTGACCATAGCTGGGAAAAGAATTCACTGCTCTAATGTTAAACGTAGTAGAAATAAAGTATATATTAGGTATAAATATAAATTTAGTAACAGAGAGAAATGTGCATTCACCTCTATAAGGTATGAAATAAGATCCTATGGAAGAGGGAGAGAGATAGGTGGTAGGGGAGTTTATGAATTGAATAGTTTGGAGGATATTTGAAATAGATGTTCACAAATGGTAGGAATGTTGGCTAAAGAGATGTAATAGGCCAAGAGGTAGTATTGAGGGCTAATTTGCAGTTGATGTTTATGAATTTACAATGGTTGCAATTTGTGTTTTTGCATGTAATGTGGTGCCCAATGTTATGCCGACAAACATTTTTTAACAGGAGTCCCTGCTTGATCCTAAAATGTTTACTATGGGAATAATTCATGTCCGCAGAGCCAGTTGGAGAGACTCCAAGATGTTAAGGAGTAGCACATTCTGCTGTAGCAGCATCCAAAGTATAACAGTAGTGAAATTATTGCACGGAGTTGCAATGTCTGCATTAGTTCAATCTAATCATAATGCTCACAGGAGTTCTAATAATATTAAGTACCATCCTTTTCAGGAGCTGGGAGAAAATGATGAACCTAACCTGGATATTTCTGGAGTACAAATTTAGGAAAAGTTTTTTGGCAAATATGAGAAAGTTGAAATATGTTGCGGAGGCAGAAAAGGCTTATTGAAATTTCAAATCAGAAAATTCTAAAAATGAGGGAATGATGGGTTCAAAAACGGTAGTTGTCATGTGTTCTTCTGATCTCTCATGTAACAGGGGCTGTCCTATCATCCTCTTCAGCTTTTTACTGATTCCCAGAGGGAATGACCTCTGCTCTTTCCTCCACTCAACTGTCCATTGATACTTTTAGAGAACTAGCCACCACTGAAATAAAATGTCTTACTCAAAGAGCTCTCCATGTTGAATGTAATTGGAATCCCTGCCTTTAAAATCTTTACTATGTAGGCATACAAGGAAAAAGGTGATTATAGGTGTGGCTTCCTACAACTTACTTTCTAGGCCATGAGTCTGAAAAGGTGGGAAGACATGATGAGGAAATCCTGCATAACAAACATAAGCTCTCAAGAGGACGTAAGTCTTATGAGGTATTATATATACCGATTCAAAATATCATTTTGGTCTTAGCCTTCCCAATAAAATGTCTATTTTCTATTTTTCTTAGGCATCCATGGATTGAAAATGATAACATTTGACCTGATCTTTTCAGAAAATATATAGGGTACCTTTGAGATAATGGACAATAAAGGACTTTAAACCTGTAAACAAACAAACAAACCAACAAGAAAATGGGAATGTTTTCCTATTTGATGATTCAATTTTTAAAAATAATTTCACAGCTGTTTTAGACCCTTGGCTTTAAAGGCAGCCTTGAATTGTGTGAATTCTTCCCTTGTTCAGTCTCTAATTATTCTGGAAGTAATTTCCTCTCAAATTCATTTATCATATACTGAATGTCTCCCATGCATTAGGCACTGTATGCTACATGCAAGGAATTTCATGGTGAGTGTAACACACCTGGCCTCTGCTCACATGGGGCTTTATAGTCAGGTTGTGTAAGTGCCTCTCTTTCCGCCTATACCAAGATACCTTGGAAGAATATTCATTTACTCTTCTGCTTTTCTAATGGCAAGAAGTTTGGGAACCTCTTTTACATGTTTTAGGCATGTTTATTTGGCTGTTCACATCTTTTAGAGAAAGGTCCGTCTCTCAAGGTATCATGTTAAATTCATTACCATTTTTCCTAGAATGTGCATCAGCATTGTTAATAAGTCCAAATGATAATTCTTTATAGTGGCCAAAAAATATAATAACTTTAAGTTGTTAGCAAAGATTCACGGGGAAGGTATGGAGTTACCATTTATTTGCATGGTAGTTTATATTTTTGAGAAGAGGCGTGGCTTATTTGTTTTAACTTATACTGGTAAAAAGACTTGATTCATATTGATGTAAACAGATTTCCTGATTTTATTTATTTTTATCTAGTTTTACCCAGTTTTAGATCATCAACACATTGGTTGCTAAGTAACCACATTGTTTCTCTGGCCCTAAGATTTTATTGCAAGGGATATAAAAGTATGTTCTATAGAGAGCATTTCATATAGATAAATACTTTTCCTATTACGCCAACAGGATGCATTGCTTTTCATTTATGACTTGTCTACACAAGTGTAGAGTAGAAGTAACCATAGCTTTCAAAGTTCAAACAGAAATGTTGAAATTAGCCACTTGACCAAACTTAACAGATTCACCAACTAATTGCTGGAGTTTCTACTTCACTGTATGGTTATCTTCATAGGAGTATTTTTAGGTTTACTAACAATGTATTCATATGAAAATCTTATGCAATTTGGCAAATTTCCTGCTGTGGGATAGCTGTCAAGTGAAGGCATGACTGCATACTCATTCCTAACATGTGTAATTACATGCACATCCCAGGGTTCTCTGATTTTCTCTTATTTATTTGTTAAAAGAATATTTCCCATACTTTCCCCAATAATTCTGTAAAAAAACACAATAACGGAAGAAAAGATAGAGATTTATAGTTTTTCAGTCTGTGCATCATTCTTGCTCTAACATGTAAAAGGATTATTGCAGGGATGGTAGTAGCACTGTAATAGAACTTGTGTGCTGCCGTGAAGGTGATAGCAAAAAAATGTATTTGGTCAGAGAAAAAAGACAGAGAAGCTTCAGGCAGCATTGTGTACTGAAAATAAAGTGGAGGACTAAAATGGAGGACTAATCAAATATGGACAGGCCCATATCTTTTAAAATAACATGGATATTCTGGGTGACATAGACTTCTTAATAAATATGTGTGCATACACATATGCATGTGCATATACATGTATTCATATTCATGAATATTTGTGCACACATGTATGTATTTATAAATACACACACACACATAGAGACAGAGAGAGAGAGAAAGGAAGAGGGTGTAAGCTGAGTTCAACCTAAGTTGCAGGAAATAAGAAAAATGAAATCTGGAGCAGTGACTTTAACTTACTGTGCTGTGTCATGGTGTTCCACAAGAAGAAATTCCTGCACCAGAAAATTGGGGAGAGGTAGACCAAAGAGCTGGAACCGAAACCCATGGAGACCTTAATTATTTTCTCTTAATGTGGTGCCAGCGTGTTTGCAAAAAGACATCCCTCAAACTAAAAGTTACCCTAGTGACCATCACCTGTGGAATGACCAAAATGTATCAATATAATAGAATGGTCTCGTAAAGCAATATAATACAACAACGAGAAGTGATGAAATCCAACTACATGCAACCACACAGAGAAATCTCAGAAGCATAATATTGAGAAGAAG
Organism: Loris lydekkerianus; assembly: GCA_963574355.1. Classification (NCBI taxonomy): domain Eukaryota; kingdom Metazoa; phylum Chordata; class Mammalia; order Primates; family Lorisidae; genus Loris; species Loris lydekkerianus. Next base: position 15,982 of record CAUYPK010069357.1, on the reverse strand, counting down.
TTAGACACAAAAGAGCACATGTTATATGCTTCCATTTGCATAAAGTTCAAAACTGGACAAAATTAGTCTATGCCTTGAGAATTCAGGATAATGATTAATGTTGGTGGAAAGACAGTGACTCAAAGGGGGTATAAAGGGGTCTCCTCAGTTGTGTGTAATATTCTATTCTGTTATTCTCTGTTATTATTTGGGTACTGATTATGCAAATGAAATTTTATAAAAATTCTTTAAGCTGTATACATTTAAGTATCCCTTTCTCTCTGTTTTTCTCTCTCTGTCTTTACACATGCACACATACACGGTGCCAAAACTGTATGTATATTTTGAAAAAGGTAAAACTGTATTAAAATTGTAATGCTTAAGTTACATTTGATTTCTGCAATTATAAGAGATACAAGACACTATGTACAAGATAACAAATGTTATCAGTATATATTTTGAGTATTATAATTTTAATACATTTTTTCTTTCTTAAAATGTATATATATTATATATATATATGTATATTTGCACGCTCTGTACATATTCTATGACTTCAAGTAAAAGCTTTTAAAAAGGAAATTGAAAATTTCTACATCTGGCCTTCAAAGCAGAGAAGACACTCAACTTCTGCCTGCCTGCTCATATTGTATGAAACAAAATAGAATATTCACTCATGAAAAATCCCAAATGTGTGCCAGATATAGGTATGACTTGTAATTGTGTACTGCCTGTGTGGGTGAAATCCTACAAACCCTCAAAACAAAATCAAACTGGGACAAAGACTGTAATATCTTATGGGGACCCCCTAAAGATATGGAAAACTAATTTGTAAGGACTTTTTGGAACAATCAGCACAAGAAACTCAATGAGAAAGACAAGAAAAAGTAAAATGGCTCTAAGCTTGGCAATTCATTACATAAAAAAAGAATTATAAATCACATGATCATACCAATCACAATGAGGAGAAACCAGATGGTATTACAAAGGACAGATTTAGCACCCCCCAAAATGCAGATTTCAAGGATCTGGAAAAGACTATTTAAAAGGTATATTTAAAGTGATGAAAAGTAAAAGAAAATTCAAAAGTAACAATGGGTTTATGGGCATTTGGGTTGCTTTCATGTTTGTATACCATAGAATAATATTTAGCCATTAAAATGTTTTTTTTATCTTTACCTAGATGGAGTTGAAAGATATTCTTCTTAAAAAAGTATCTCAAGAATGGAAAAAAAAAAAGTCTCCAATGTACTCAATACTAATATGAAACCAATATACAAAGAATTACACACTTATACGAACAATAAAACACAAATATAGTCTAGCAAGGGGACTGGGTGGGGAGGGAGGGGGAGGAGGAGGATGATTGGCAGGAGGAGGGAGGGCAGTTGGCAGATCTCACCCAATGTGCATGCACATTGCCAGGGTGTTCAGCACACCCCCTGGGTGAGAGGCTCTTTCACAACTTGAACTTTATTTTGGAAGTGAGAACAATGTAACTTACAAATTTGTATCCTCATATTAATTTGAAATTAAATAAATAATAAAAATTAAAAATACAAAGTAACAATGAGTGAACTGGAGAATAATTGTTTAAAAATTAACCCAAAAACTTCAATGAATAAGATGGAAATATAATATGGGTATAGATAATTTTATCAATCTCCTAAGTGAACTTGATTAATGTATAGATACAGAACATTTCACTCAATGGATAGACAATACAACTTTTTCAAGAAAAAGTAGAATATTCACAAAATAATATGACCTTGGACTAGGCTATGCAAGAAGTCTAAACTATCACTAAAGGATTTATATTGTACCATGAAGATCAGTTTTTGTGATTATAACAACATCAAATAAAACAAGATAAATAACAATAAGGGAACCCACTTCATCACTTTCTTATAAGTTTGGTAATAAAAAATACATGCTTCAATAACTCATGAATCCATGAAAAGACCTAATGAAATTGTTATTTAGTGATGATTGACTAGAAAAGTGCCTCATTCCAGGAAAAAATGCTGTTATAATGGTACATGGATGAAAAATGATACCTTATAGTGTTATATATATAAAAAAATGCTAAGGCTTAAAGTGCTTCATTCAACTCATGAATATAGAGGAAGAAAGTAAAACTAAGGGAAATGGGAGGAAAGGAACAATACAAATTACTGAAATTAATTGAAAAAAATTATTTTCTGGTTATATCAGTAAATCATCAAACACAAAAGTTGTTTGAAAACATACAAACATCTGATAAGTTTGCCCAAGGAAAAACATAATAGGGTTGACTAAAATAAAATAAAATAAAATAAAATAAAATAAAATAAAATAAAATAAAATACTATTAGTTTAAGAGGTGGTAATAGCATAGCAATTATAAACATGGTAAGAGAAGATGCAAAACAATACCCTGTCAATAAATTTGAAAACTTAAATACAGTGGAAATTTACTAGAAAAAAAGCTTTCACATTGAAACAGTATACGTATGGCAAGTTAATTATCCATAGCATTTTTATTTCTCAAATGACATTTAACAGTGAAATCTTAATTTTTAAAAATTAACAACTTTCTCAATTTGGGTGATTAGCCATTATTCCATTTTTATAGAATTATCGTACTATTACAAAGTAAACAAGCTGTATTTAAAACTTGTTTTTAAAATTCCAGATTAAATAGAATAGATTGGAAGCTATTCTTAGCCCATTCCTTTGAGCTTGCAGATATTAGTGATTTTTTTTTCTATTACCACAGCTAAGAATTCTGTTATACCCAACAGCTCTCAACATACTTCTTTAACCAGAGAGTAAAAGAGCAAAGACCCATATTTCAAGGCAGTTAGAAAATAATTGATTTCTTGGGGCATGATCCTACCACACCTGATAATATTCCAGGCTGGCATAGATTTAGTCTTTTCCTTTGTCTTGGTAAAACTCACTATATAATTCAAGAGTCATTTTATTGACCCATCTAATCCAATTAATCTATGAATTATATTTTTAACCTTATCACCTCATTGTAACTGGGAGAAAGTATTTCAGTTTGACATATTTCTTACTCATCTTAACCTCTTGATAGAAGAAGCAGTATTTCTTAGCACTAGGTATTGCCATAAAATATATGAACCAGAAAGAACTGGCTTCAGTGAGACTTGATCTAAATCAGCCTGGGGGAAAATAAATAATGAAAATAGAAAGAGACATTGCCTTATATATCACATAATTTACTTGGCAGGTACAAATATGATGCCATTTTGCCCTCACTTGTGTGCCTGGATAACTCCACACACCCACCTGCACGCACATGAACACAGGGAGCTAGGCAATGCACATGTTATTACTTCCATCCCATTTTACAGATGAAGACACATACTCAAAGTTTGACAGTCCTCTGTCAAAGTTATACTTTAAGCAAATATTTGTGATAGCATTGATGTTAGGATTTTCCCATTTAGTTTGCATTACAGACTAGTAATTTGAGAACAGTTACTCACTGGGAGTAAGGAGCTCATATTCTTCCTGTTTTGGTTACTTGCTTTACTTATCACTATGTTTTAATTACCTGCTGCATGCCAGACGCTATAACTGAGTCCTCCATATACAAATGGATTCCATTTTGCTTTATCTCTCTCTTTTTGATAGTTACATTTCCTTCCAGCGTTTTCTGGGACTCTCTGGCTCTAACTATTTGCTATTTTCAGCACCAACTATTCAAGAAATTCCACTGAAGCAAACGAGGACTGGATACTGTGGGCTTCTGTAACTGGAGATGGATCCTGTAATATGGTTGTCATTTTGTGCAGAGAAGCAATGGCTATTAGTTCAGAATGCTTCTCTGAATTGGGCTATAAATCTATTTCTGATGGAAAGGTAAAAGAGAACACAGAAAATGAAAGGGGAAAGCAAATGCACCATACACAAAATTGAATATATATTGGGAAGTTTCCTCAACTGTCCTTGATACATTTTTATTAAATGTTAGGAATTTAGGATAACTATTAATTGGATAGGGATATGACATATGTTATGATTGTTTGCCACGGTAAAGGCACATGGCTAAAATCTACAAACATTATTTGAATTTTCAGTGTAAGGTGACCCTGTGTTATGGCCCCTAGCTAGTTCATTGTTATTATGGATGACCAACCTTTCCTATCTGACTATATTTCCTTGGACAGACTTGAGTGTGCATGACTTCTTCTGGACTACCATCTGCCAATAACCCTAATGTTAAAATGTTATAATGAAAGAGGTTATAAAATGTTCCATGGTGTCACAAAACCTAGTTAGGTAGAAGCTGCTGAAATTTCACTTGTTTTCAAAACAACCAGTTGTGTAAACAATTGAAGTGCCTTTTATTTTTATTTTTTTTAAATAACGCTTCTCATATATTTTTATCCACACAGGCAAAACATTCCTTATTCCCAAGATGGCAAAAAAAAAAAAACCAAACTGGTATTGGAGTCTCTATACTGTAATAGGATGTGGCATTTTTTTTCCTATTAAAATGCCAGAATTCGTTGCAACTTAGCAAAGGTGCTGTAATGAAAGCATTTGTCCATGTTCTGGAGAAAATATAATCCGAGGTCATTGGGGAGAGGCTGTGCATGAATACTAAGTGTTATTTTTATGTTTTTAATTTTTAAAAAGAAATATAGATGTAATCATGTTCAGCCCCTTTGCCATAAGATATCCTGTACTGCCTTGGGACTCTGTAGAATCACCACCATTAATAAGGCTACTGCCAGATGCTGCCCCTCAACCTTGGACTTCTTTTTTTTTTTTTTTTTTTTTTTTCTTTCTTTCTTTTTTTTTTTTTTTATTAAATCATAGCTGTGCAACCTTGGACTTCTCAGCCTGCAGAACTGTAAGAATAGATTCTTTTTTAAATTAAATTACCCTCTTGCAGGTATTCTGTTACAAGCAACAGAAAATGGACTAAGATAATGACCAACTGATATTTGTCCCTGGCATACAAGGCTGGTTTAACACAGACAAATTAACAAATGTATTACATCTCATTAGCAGGATGAAAGTTAAAAAACAATAAAAGTAATCTCAAGTGACGCAGAAAAAGCATTTGACAAAGTTCAGCATTGTTTTTAATAATAACTTTTAACAGATTATGTATAAATGGAAAATTCCTCAGAATAATCTACTTATGAAAAGAAATATAGATGTGATTTAAAAATATAAACAAGTAATATTCCTTATTTTTGAGAGGAGCATCCACTCAACAATGTCTGCATCCTCATCCAGGTGATGCTCCAGGCCCGTGCTCCACTGTTATTGACTTGTTTTGTTTGTCTGCCAAGTCCATTGCAATCAGGCAGCCTTCTCTTTCTGCCTTGTCCATATTAGTATGCAGAACAGAACTTGTGTAGAAGTGCTGAGGATATTTAGGTCATTTAACTGTAGCAGTAAAATACAAATTAACAGGAAAATTGCTGACATCATTAGTATAAAACATTAACATCTGCAGGTTACACATGCCAGATGCATAATATCTGTTAACTATAGTTGTAATAGGAGACCATTGGGAGTGTGAATCGGGATTTGTGTAAAAGTTTTGCTACTGTAAAAAGCATAGAATTCTACTTGTAGTATTTAATTGATTAAAATGAAGAAAATTCTATATATGGGTAGAGATATAGGTAAATCAAACATTTTTGAGAATGAATCCAATCTGTTCTTCATTGTCTTTTATTCCAAAAGACAATGAAGCTTAACTTTAACAATATAGAAGCATCAAGTTTTAATTCCCTTGTTAAAAATAAGCGATCGTTTGGTTAAATTATGTGAGTCTTCACCATTACCATCACATAGTGATTCTTACTCTTCCTTACTGTTTTGAATTAACCTCAACATTTCAAATATGTTATTTAATTTATAGTTTAATTATCTTTTAACCTTGATTTATGCTATATCAAACTATATCTCTATGGGTATTGATGGAGTTGATGTTGTATTATAAAACTACATCTACTGGAAATGAATGTGGCCTGGGATGAGGGACTCAGCAATTTGATGAGTTTAAGGGATATGAAGAAAAAAAGACAATAGAGGTTTTATAGGTAAAATTTAGGAATTGAGTGATAGGAACATAGTTATTGTTTCAAATAACTAATGACTTTTTCTGGGTTTGTCAGACTTGATTCTTTTGCCCCTTAGTTCTTTCTGTCCTTGACAAAAGGAAGTATTAGATAACATTTAGAAGCTTATTTGCACTCATTTTTTTTCCATGCAGTTAGTGATACCTATTCAGATTATCCAAATGCCCTTTAAACGGACCTGCTATTGATTGTTAGAATTTCACCATTTAGTGGTTTTGTATGATTTTTCACGAGTTTTGTACTACCCTTTGTAAGCTTACACATATTTAAAATAATTGATTGGATTCAATTAAGATGTGCACCCTGTGGTAAATTTTCCTGAATAGTATAATGATAAATGGAGGGGATACACTGAAAAAAGAAAATACCAGAAGGGCTGCAAAAGATGTGTTAGATATTATGAAAATGGCCACATAAATGGATAAGGATTAGGAAATTGAGGAACCAATGGTATGTCACTATGTAAATTGAAGGAACATATGAGAACATAGAGAAACAATTAAGAGAAGTAAAATAATGACATATAGATGCAAATTAATTTCAGACTACAAACAAGAGTTGTACAAACTTTAACTTCATTTTCTAAAACAACCTGATTTCTATTTTATAATGCCATTTTTTAGGACAGCAAAGAATTATTGTGAGTCTACTCAAGATTCCTTCCTTTCCTTAGAATTGTGCCTGAATTCTAAAGGAGGTTACGTGTGTTAAGGTGTTGCTGATTCACTTAGTCCTTTATTTCATTGTCCACATTTATATTCGATAGGGCAGCCATTTGCAATAAAATGGGCATGCAGGTCACCTAGGGCTCAGTTATTCAAAAGAACTGCATAGCCAGTTCTACCCTGCAGTCACTTCCCTGGTCCGTCCTCTGACAACAGGGCAGAAGTCTATCCTGCCCTTATATGTCACAAACCTATCTAGAAGGATTTGCCTACCTCTGTGTTTTAGACCTCTCTCTACCCTCTCGTAGCTTCTCTGATTCTGTATTTTCTCCTAGTCTGGGGAATTCCATGTTAGCCTAGGGAATGAGGATGTCTTTCTCTTACTCTGCAGCTTTCTTTCCAAATTCATTCTCTAAAGGGAGTGAAGTTTGGGTTTCAAAATCTGAGAAGGTACTTCTTTAGCTTGATGCTGTCATATTTCTTTCCTAAATGATGGCAATTTATTATCTAATAGCTCAAATTAGTGACATAAAGGGCAAGGGAAGGATACCAAGTAATCACATTGTTAATATATGTATTTCAAAAATATTATCTAGCCACATATAAAGTGAAAAAAATATTCTGGAGGAGAGAAAAAAAAAAACAAAAACAAAAAAACAAAACAGTCATTGTTTATGCCCTAAGTCAATAGTTGCTGGGTCAATCATTATCTATGTGGCAAATAGAGCTTTGGGGTGTTATGGGAAGAGAGAACCAATTCAGAGCTTTCTTCTGCTGGGACTGGGAAGTCTTAAAGACAAGTATATGTGATTTTGGATTAGGGTCATAATACAGAGGGATTTGGGGGCAAGCATGTACCACAGAGCTCTAATGAAATTCAAGGTCAATGTTATCAGTGTGCTTCATCTACTTGTCCATAAGAGACCCCAAAAGAGATGAAAAGTGGCCTATATACTTATGCCCTATGCCCAAGAGAGGAGACTGTGAGAACCTGAAGTCTTTCTCTAGCTGCTTAATCAGGAAACTAACTGGCCACCTGCTTCTCCCCTGCTTCCCACAGTAGGAAAACTGCTTCACTCTTTGAGTGATGGCCAACATTTTGGAGATGACAACCAACTGATATAAATGTGAAAGAAACGACAAAAATAACAACATGTCTAAGGGATCTCACATACTTGTTCAACATATAAAAACAAATCATGTGTTCAGTGAACTCAAAATTTATTTTTTTATTAGATCATAACTGTGTACGTTACTGAATTTATGAGGTACAAATGTGCTGATTTTATATACAATTTGGAATATAACTGGATAACATAGCATTCACCTCACTTAATTGTAAATTTTGAACTCAAAATCTAAATGGAAAAATAAATGCCAGAAAATAGCAAAAAAAAAAAAAAATTTTTTTTTCCAAGACAGAGTTTCACTATGTCACCCTTGGTAGTGTGCTGTGGCATCACAGCTCACAACAACGTCAAACTCTTGAGCTTAAGTGATTCTCTTGCCTCAGTCTCCCAAGTAGCTGGGACTACAGTCACCCGCCACAACACCCAGCTATTTTTTGGTTGTTGTCATTGTTGTCATTGCCCAGGCTGGGTTCGAACCTGCCAACCCCAGTGTATGTGGCTGGCGCCCTAACCGCTGAGGTACAGGTACCAAGCCCAATAAATGTGTTTTAAAAGTCATATGGAGAGGACTTTCATTACCGGATATCAGAACATAATATGAAACCATTGTGATGAAATTCATTCCTTCATTTATCTAACCAGTACATTTTTATCTCTTTGAGCTCAACTTGTTCTAGGTACTGGAGAGAAAGCAGTGGAAATACAGTCAAAAATGTTCTTCTTTCATGAAGGTGACACTTTAGTGGAGGAGTAGAGAGTAGGCAACTAAAAAGAAGTTAAATATAGAAGTACATTGTAGTGCTGCAAATGCTATAGAGAAAAGCAAGGAGGGATGAGCAATGTGGGCATAGGTTACAATTTAAAGTAGGTTTGTTAGAGCAAATGATATTTAAACAAAAACCTGAACAGAAGAAGGTAGCTAAGCCGATATTTTGGGGAATAGCACCGCTGGCATCAGGAACATCCAGTGCAATTGTTAAGTTGTGTTAAAGAGAAACAAGAAAATCAGTATGGCTACACCCTCTATCATTTCAGTGACTTTTTGAGGAATTTTTTATAACTGCATTGAATCACTCCTTGTTTATAATAGCGAGTGTGGTTTTGGTTTCCTTCCCTGAACCCTGACATAAAAATGATATGTTTTAGATGTTTGTTAGACACACAAGTAAGAATGTTGAAAATGTGGTTGAACATAAGCATTTTGAGTTCAGGGCAGAAGATGGGCTAGAGTTTTAATTTAGGAGTTGGCCATATGTAACTGTTATTTATAACTATGAAATGATGAAATGGCCAAGGGAGTGATTGTAGATAAAGAACAGATCTAGGGAAAGGGCTGTTAGATTTTCTATCATTTAAAGGAAATATTCTCGAAGCCACATTCATAATTAAATGCTTTGCAGTAAGGGAAGTGATTAACTGATCAGATGCCACAGCTAAAGAAGGTAAGATAAAGCTAATAATTAACTATTGATTTTAGCTTTCTGGAAATTATTGGTGACCTTAACAAAAGACATTTAAGGGAATGGATATGGGATGGTGGGTGGGGCATAATCTCTATTTGTTAGAAATAGTGACAGTGATCCAGAAGCTGTATGGAACAAATGAAGGGCGACTCAGGGTCAGTAGTTGACCCTGTAAGTTATGAGTAATGGGTTGTATAGGCTGGTGACGCAGGATTCAAAGCTGGAGGGTATTGAGAAAAACGTTGAAAGGATGGTGCTGATGCAGCAGTAAGAAGGAAGAATACTTACCTTACCTCTCCTTAGGGTAGTGGGCATATAGTAGTATGAAAGTGTGATGGAGAATTAGATACCACTTGAGGGGGCTGCAGGGAAACTAGAGCCCCTGGAAGGATTTTTAGACTTCATTTGTAGAAAAAAAGAAAATGGGAACATTTGGTGAATATTGGTGATCTTGGTGTAGAAATAAGTAGAAATAGATCCTCATATATATGAAAAATTTATATATGTCAAAATCAGGGTTTCAATTTGGTGAGAAAATTATGGATTATTCATCAAATTGTTCTGGCACAAGTAGCTCTCCATCTGGAAGGAACTAAAAGTGTACCCTTATCTTATACCAAATACAAAAGTAAGTTCCAGATAGGTTGAGATTTAACTGTTAAAATGTAAGATAATAAAAACTCTACAAAAATATTTAGGAGACTGTATAAACTGGAGGTGAGGGAAATTCTCTTAAATGAGATTATACATTTAGAATCTATGACAAAAACAAATATGTTTGTTCTATACGTTTTGTAAATGTTCTGTGAAATTATCATTAAAGTCGATAGAAAATTGACTTGCAAAACAAACGGATTGCGAAATGGAGTTTAGAAAGGGAGGTTTTTAATCTGCAATATAAATAGTTCTTACCCATTAAAAAGGAGAAAAAGAACCCAGCAGAAAGGGAACCAAAAAAAAGGACAGAAAATTTACAAAATAGGAAATCCAAATTGCCAAAAATGAATTAAACAATGTTGAAACTCATTAGTGATTCATGGAAACACAAATAAAATAACAATGTAATGCCACTACTATTAGATTAGTTTTAAAAAAGCCTCTATCATTTATGATTGTAGGATTACAGGCATGAGTATTCAGATACTGCTATTAAACTGTAGATTATTGTACAGCATTTTGGGAAAGAAATTTCATATCTATTAAAAACTCTAAAAATTATGTACCCTTTGACTCATCATTCTACTCCTGGTGATTTGCCATAGACAGAAAAGCCCAGTTGCAAGGATGTTTATTTAGGAATCAAACTAAATTCCTAACAATAAGGAAGTAGTTAATTGAATTATAGATCAGGCATGTTGTGGATTACTATGCAAATATCAAAAAGGATGAATTAGAATTGTACTGAGTGATGATGTGGGAAATTTTCCACGATGCATTTTCAGATAAAAAAAACAAAATGGTTATAATCAATTTGTGTAAAATGGTGAAAAAACAATCATGCAAAGTTTGTGTATGATTATGTGAACTTAGAGAAAAATATAAGATAATATATGCTATGTTTCCAACTGGAGTTACTAAGGGTGGTAGAAATTAGAGAAGCAAAGGAGGGAGTCAAGTAAAATAGTAAATAAAAAATAATTACAAAATAAATAATACAAATCAGCAAGCCACAAATGAATGTATTAGGGAAGGTTTAACAGAAGATAGAAGTTAATTTCAAACAAGAGATGTATTCTTGACCATAGGTTACATGCTACATAATTTACAGAGGCATCCTAGTATTAATTGTGTTATATATATTAATGGCCAATGATTTTTCCTTAAATAACCAAGAGATGTTCTCTCTTTTGGGGGAAACAATCCTTATTATGTAATTTTCTAGTCAGGGGTAGCATGACTCTTTATTTCTCGTCACTCAATGATTATATTTTTATTACTGATTATTTGAGAATTTTTTTTTTTTTTTTTTTGAGACAGAGGCTTACTGTGTCACCTTTGGTAGAGTGCTGTGGCATCACAGCTCACAGCAACCTCAAACTCTTGGGCTTAAGAGATTCTCTTGCCTCAGCCTCCCAAGTAGCTGGGTTGACCAGCACCCACCACACCACCTGTCTAGGTTTTTGTTGCTGTTGTCATTATTGTTTAGCTGGGCTGCGCCGGGTTCGAACCCTCCACCTTTGATGTATGTGGCTGGTGCCATACCCACTGTGCTGGGCCTTATTTGAGGATCTTAATTCCTAAAATAGGAAAGAGAATTGTCACATGCACAGATATTTATGGATTGCCCCATTTAATAAGTTATTTGTACACTGTTTACAGTTGTAGATGGCAGATGCCATGTTTGAATTTCTCAGTCTCTGACATGAATCATATTTTTGCTTTCTTGAATTATACAGAAAGGTTACACTGTTTCAGGGATGAAGCCTGGTTATTTTGTTTTCAAGACATTAGAATGTGTTTTCCTCTACATGATATTTCTAATATGCATATATTTTGCCATCACTTATCAAAAAGTCTCAAATATTATTCACCTGTTGTAGGTGTTTTCATGTTTATTTCCTCTAGCTTCAGTGTAATCACAGAAGCCTTTTTCTCATTTAATAACCATGCCACTAATTATAACCCCACCCTATTCCAAGAAACACATAGGTAGGCATACACATATATGCACACACATGTACAATGTTATACTTTCTCTGTATTTAAAATTTGTTTTCTGTAAATATAGTGTGTTTCTAAACTTTCTACATTTTTTTTTTCTTTTCCTCTTTTTTTTTTGAGACAGAGTCTCACTTTGTCATATTTGGTAGAGTGATATGGTGTCATAGCTCACAGCAACCTCAAACTTTTGGGCTCAAGTGATCCACTTGCCTCAGCCTTCCAAGTAGCTGGGACCACAGGCAGCTGTCACAACACCTGGCTATTTTTAGAGATGAGGTCTTGCTCTGGCTGAGGCTAGTCTCAAATGCCTGAGCTCAAGGAATCCACATGCCTTGGCCTCCCAGAGTGCTAAGATTACAGGTGTGAGCCACCAGGCCTGGCCACTAAATTTTCTCAAGTACCTATGTTGTCTCTTTCATCAATCTCATCAAATATTTTAAATAATCCTGAAAATTTAGGGTTTTCATGAGACATCTGTTTTTAATATCAGAATCTCATCATAGTGGTGGTTTTGCCTTTTCATAATTTTATATAGGCAGGTCAATTTGCGTTATTTTCTCAACTTGACTGTAATTTATAGAAAATAAAATGAACCATTGCAAGTATACAGTTCAATGAAATTCAAGCTAGATATAGAGTACTGACATCATCTCCAAGAGTTCCCTGGTGCTCTTTTGCAGTCAATTCACTTCATTCACCTCTGGCCCCATGTAACATGCTTTCTCTTATGGGAGTTTATTTATTTATTTTTATTTTCTCTATAGATATACATGTGTTTATTTGATTTCCACTTTTTGCCTTCACAAAATTAAAAAGGCTTAAAATTTAATAACAATAACAGTGTTTAAGATAAGGACTAGAAACAAAAACCTCATAAAGAACGAACGAAGATAAATACATTCGGAAAAAAATCAGATGATTGCTGCAATAAAATATTGAGCAATAATAATAATGCAAAAAAAGTAACATTCACATTGTCAGATAAGAGTATGTCTATCATAGAATGCTTTGACTCTCAGGTTTAGTATGGAGTCATCAGTTAACTTCTTATTATTTTTTTTCCAAAGTTTCAAAAAATAGACAACTAATATGTATAAATAAAAACAAAAGATAATTTCAAAAAGCAGATCATACCAAATCTTGTAGATAATTAAAAAAGAAGAAATACTTCAAAATCATTCTACTTCATCTGGGTACACCTGATATTAAAATTGGAAAAATATATTATTATAAAGGGAAAATTACAAACATTTCACTTATAAATGAGGATGCAATATCCTAAACAACATATTAACAAGTTGAATTAAAAATTAATGTTCAAGTAATGTACTTTGGTCAAAATTAAATCTAATTTATGAAAGAATTCGTCACTATTTTCTTTTCTTTTCTTTTTTTTCTTTTCCTTTCCCTCCCTCCATCCCTCCTTCTTTGTCTGCTCTCCCCTTCCCCCATAACCCACAATGTCATTCATTGTCATTAATTGTCCTCATATCAAAGTTGAATACATAGGATTCATGTTTCTCCATTCCTGTGATGCTTTATTAAGAATAATGTGTTCCACCTCCATCCAGGTTAATACAAATACTGTAAAATCTCCACTTTTAAAAATGACTGAATAGTATTCCATGGTATACATATACCAAAGCTATCTATGACAAACCCACAGCTAATATTTTACTGAATGGAGTAAAACTGAAAGCTTTTCCTCTTAGAACTGGAATAAGACAAGGTTTTCCTTTGTCACCTTCACCATTCAACATAGGGCTGGAAGTTCTAGCCAATACAATTAGGCAAGACAAGAAAAAGGGGCAACCAAATGGGAGCAGAGGAGGTCAAACTCTCCCTCTTTGCCGATGTTATGAACTTATGGGTAGAGAACCCCAAAGATTCAAGCACAAGACTCTTGGAAGTCACCAAAATATACAGTAATGTCTCAGGACATAAAATCAATGTCCACAAGCCAGTTGCCTTTGTATACATATGCCAACAACAGCCAAGATGAGAGGTTAATTAAGGACACAACTCCCTTCACCATAGCCCCAAAGAGAACTAAATAATTAGAAATATGCCTAACAGAAGAGGTGAAGGACCTCTATATAGAAAATTATGAAACACTAAGAAAGGAAATAGCAGAGGATTTTAACAAACGGAAGAATATACTATGTTCATGGCTGGGAAGAATCAACATTGTTAAAACATTTATACTTCCCAGAGCAATTTACTAATTCAACACCAACCCTATTAAAATACCAACATCCTATTTTCAAGACCCGGAAAAAATCATTCTGTGTTTTATATGGAACCAGAAAAAACCCTGTATAGCTAAGGTAGTTCTTAGTAATAAAAATAAATCTGGGGGCATCACCATACCAGATTTTAGGCTGTACTACAAGGCCATAGTGGTCAAGACAGCATGGTACTGGCGCAAAAATAGAGACATAGATATTTGGAATCGAATAGAAAACCAGGAAATGAAACCAACAACTTATAACCACCTAATCTCTGACAAATCAAACAAGAACATACCTTGGGGGGAAAGACTCCCCATTCAATAAATGGTGCTGGGAGAACTAGATATCTACATGTAAAAGACTGAAATTGGACCCGCACCTTTTCCCACTCACAAAAATTGATTCAAAATGGATAAAGGACTTAAATTTGAGGCATGAAACAATAAAAATCCTCAAAAAAAGCATAGGAAAAACACTGGAAGATATTGGCCTGGGGAAAGACTTTATGAGGAAGACTGCCATGGCAATTGCAACAACAGCAATAATAAACAAATGGAATTTAATTAAATGGAAAAGCTTCTGTACAGACAAGGAGACAACAACCAAAGCAACTAGACAACTTACTCAATGGGAAAGAATATTTGCATATTTTGAATCAGACAAAAGCTTAATAACTAGGATCTGTACAGAACTTAAATTAATCCACAAGAAAAAACCAACAATCCCATACATCAGTAGGGAAGAGAGATAAACAGAACCTTCTATAAAGAAGACAGACAAATGGCTAGCAAACACATGAAAAAGTGCTCATCATCCTTAATTATTAGAGAAATGCAAATTAAAACCACCATGAGATATCATCTAACCCCAGTGAGAATGGCCTATATCACAAAATCTCAAAACTGCAGGTACTGGCACAGATGTAGAGAGAAAGGAACACTTTTACACTCCTGGTGGGACTGCAAACTAATAGAACATTTTTGGAAGGAAATATGGAGAAACCTCAAAGAACTCAACCTAGACCTTCCGTTTGATCCTGCAATCCCATTACTGGGAATCTATCCAGAAGGAAAAACAAAACAAAACAAAACTCTTTAATTATAAAGACACTTGTACTAGACTGTTTTTTGCAGCTCAATTTACAATAGCTAAAATGTGGAAGCGGCCTAAATGCTCTTCAACCCAGGAATAGATTGGCAAGCTGTGGTATATATATACTATGAATTACTAGAGTTTAAACTATTTAAGAATTTTACATAAATGAAATTATAATGTAGATTTTTTTTATTTTTTTAACTTAATTTTTATTAAACTGTAAGTGTATACACATGTGGGGTACAATGTGATGATTTGATATACAATGTAGAATGCTTAAATCAAACTGATTAATATAACCATCACCTCAGTTACTTATTTTTTTGTGGTAAGACATTCATTATAGTTAGTTGTTTTGAAATGTACCCTTGCATTATGCACATTAGGTGAGATCCCACCAAATACCCTCCCTCTACTTTCCCTCCCCCACCCCTCCCTTCTCCCTCCTGTCCCCTCCTTCTTGCTGGACTATATTATCATCCATATGAATGTGTAAGTGATGATATATTGGTTTCATAATAGTATTGAGTACATTGGATACTTTTTCTTCCCATTCTTGTGATACTTTACTAAGAAGAATATGTTCCAGCTCCATCCAGATAAACATAAAAGATATAAAGTCTCACTCTTTTATGGCTGCAT